>LUCW03002176.1:182500-212500 GCA_001586965.3 Sphaeroforma sirkka | reverse complement strand
ACTCAACGAAGTTCTTCGTTGTTGTCTATATAACAGTACATAATTCTTTATTTACCTGTATATCTAAATTATATATAGCCATAAAGTTCCGTAGATAATTGTGTTATTGTAGAGACCATCGATGCATAAGCTTCAGATACCTGCTTGGGATCTATCTTATTGCGTAGTTGAGACCATCACGCACCTTTGTGAGTATCGCACGCTGAAAAACGCTCGCTTATTAGCTTACCGCACGCAGATTCGGTCACACAGGATATTACCCGCTTCCCGCCTACCAAGGCGCTGCGAATCCGTGACAAGCATTGCCTTATCTGTCGATCACACACCTATGCTGATTAACGCACGCTAATTTTCGCGCGTTGATTCCGTCACACAGGATATCATCCGCTTCCCGCCAACCAAGACGCTGACTATCCGTGAGAAGGATCTGCTGTGGAAGTTCCGATTCTACCTCACACGAGACAAGCGCGCGCTCACGTTCTTCCTCAAGTGCGTAGATTGGTCAGATGATGGAGAGGTAGGCGTAGTACGCCGATACATGCCTGCTTGTCGCCTTGCTACCTACATTATATCTACCCAACCCAACCACTGCACATCCCTGTTGCACCAGCTTATGACACTTGGTCACTCGTCAAACAGCCTAACTTATCTGTATATGCACGACCCTTCGAAACCCCACTTTATTCCACCTACTTGTTCACCTATGTTGACTGCTGTGAAATGGTACATCAGAAAGTTTGTCTGCTTACTCGCCCAAGGGCTGTGCCCCTCAGTCTACACGTCGGCTATATATTGAGTGGGCGAATATATTTATACATATATATATATTATCTGGTTAGTCAGGTCACTAAACCTTGGCACCAATAGGCTCCTAACCACATAAACGATGCGCTCCATTTAGTACAGTTAGACAGTTGGTGTGCTACTATATGATTCCTTTCAAGTAATGTAGTGAATTTCCACACACATAGACATACTCACCCATCATCACATACATATATACATGTTCTCACGACCAAGAGTTTGTACAGATAGTCGCACACAATGCACAAATAATTCTAAAATCACACACAACTATATACTATATATATACCTTTCTATGTCACCAGGTTATTCAGGCTACTGAACTGTTGCAGCGGTGGGAGCCTATCCACACAGACGACGCTCTCGAACTGTTGAGTAGTGGATTCGCGAATGAGGTGGTGCGGGCGTATGGCGTGCGCATACTTGAAATGGCAGATGACTCGGTATGTGTTATTGATTCTATATATATATATATATATATATATATATGTTGTATATAAAATACTTATATGTGTGATATATTTGTATATATATTTATACACTAACATAATATATATATATATATATGTATGTATATATATACCTATATCAATATATATATATATATATATATATATATATATATATATATATATATATATATATATATATATATATATATATATATATATATATATATATATATATATATATATATATATATATATATATATATATATATATATATATATATATATATATATATATATATATATGCATATGCATATACAGATACACGCAATTTAAATAATAGTTCTTTGTAGACCCGAGGTGCCATAGGTGGTATAGGGCGTGTATGTCTTGTGGTGTATCTATATGTATGGGGTGTATGTAGGCGAGCGTAAATAGTGTTGCGCGTATTTGCTATCCACAGATGTAAAACTCGGAAGTATATATAGTTTGTATACATGTATATACACTCACACATACACACAGTTACATGAATGCGCACGCACAGGAACATATCACCAGTCTCCACGCACGTTCTCGCACTTGTTAGTTCATTAGTGCAGAGGTCAACGTTGCACCTGCGACAACTGGTACAAACGCCCAGTTTCGAGGACTGAATGGCGAACAACAACGCACATTCAGAGACACACACTAAGATATATGCAAACACACAGCTACATACATACATCACACAGGCGCAGATGCATTACTATTTACACAAGTACTCGCACTAAGAGTATATCATATTATATATCCATCGAGGCAGCAATTGAGACTGTACCTGCTACAGTTGGTGCAAGTACTCGCACTAAGAGCATATTCGTATTGTATATCCACTGAGGCAGCGGTTGAAGCTGTACCTGCTACAGTTGGTGCAAGCACTCAAGCACGAGAACTGGGTGGTGGACACAGATGCGGACAGTCGAGAGAGCGAATTGGCCGCGTTTCTCATCTCTCGCTCAGTACAGAACTTCACTCTGGGCAACCGCTTCTATTGGTAAGTGGCCATACGCATGGCATGAAAGTCGTTGAATAACCGACACTGTGGCTACCTGTTAGCTCTACCTGTAAGCTCTACCTGGGAGTTATACCTGTGAACTCTACCTTTAAGTTCTACCTGTAAGCTCTACTTGTTAGCTCTTTCTGTAAGTTCCGATCTACCTGTAAACTAAACTTGTAAGCTCTACCTGTAAGCTCTACCTGCATGCTCTACCTGTAAATGTCACCTGTAAGCTCCATCTGTAAGTGTCACCTGTAAGCTCTGCATGTGAGCTCTACCTGTGAGCTCTACCTGTGAGCCTTCATGCGCGTCTGTGTACTCTACATAACAACTACGCCTAGAAATAGTTAGAACCCACTTATACATCACCCACTCCTCGTGCATGCGAGGGGTGTCTATAACACACACCACTTGTTGCACAGTACCGACATTGCGAAGCTCAATGCACGCCTACAAACTCTACCTACTCGAAAGCCCCTCATTCCGAATCGCCATGTCTCGTACGGGTGTACCTGAGCAGGGTCTTGTCGTAAGTGAGATTACATTGACGTATATGAGCGTGCTCGGTGTAGTACTCGGTCGTACAAATTGTCGTACAGGTGCGTGCACTTGTGGCTGCATGGAAGGATTTTCAGGCTGCGCCTGGGATTGTGCATGTGCAATTTTATAACACAAATACAAGCAACGGGCCATACCCACAACTCATGCAAGCATACAGACATACAGACACGCAGCAGCCTACAAATATATAATATCCATGCAGGCAACGAGCCATGCCCACAACTTATGCATGCATGTAGACATACAGACACGCATCAGCCTACAAATATATAACTCACCCATGCAGGCAACGAGCTATGCCCACAACTCATGCAAGCATACAGTCACGTGTACGTCTACCGAATTAAGCAACGTGCTACCCCACCCACAACCAACACCCAACACGTGCAGGTACCTTACGGTCGAAATGAACGACGACAACATCGCCAACAAGGAACACACGCAGATGTACACTGCTGTGCGGCAGGCGTTCACCACAGAGCTGGAGAAGGTGTGTGCACAAAGCATTGTGTGTGTTGGTCTTTGTGTGTTGTTTGATTGTGTCAATTAGACTCAATACCAATTTATTTATTATCAGATTTGTTCTGCGGTGTATTTGGATGAATTAAGTGGGGATGAAGCCAATGCTCAGTCGTTAAGCTAAAAATAGTTTAGTTTATAAATAGTTTGGGTTACGATTAGATTCATCTTTCACCCTATGATACGAGACAAAAAGGACATTTATTCATAGACATGTGCTTGAGTGGTGATTTATGCTGAGCATAGGCAATGGTGATGCAAGAATAGTGCAGCAATTCCTGCCCATGCCATCTCCTATCTTTACAAAAAGGGTTCATAAGAATAATACTTCCTATGAAAAAGCAGGATAATACTACCTGGGAATCAGCTAAGAGAATTCGCCTTAAACAAAATGTTGGTATAAATAGCTCGAACGCGCTTGTTAAATGTCCAATAAGACAGCGATCTATGATTAGCATTGAGCTCACCTTCACACAACAGACACCAGGCAGTATAGGTATGACACAGTACGTGCGCCTGTGAAACGTATTTGTCAAACGCTCGAATCCTACTCCAGGGTGCTAAAATAGGCAGCATTCCATTAATAGAATTGTGTTCATTTCAACTCACTAACAGACACCAGGTAGCGCCGAGATGAAACAGTACATCCGCCGCCAAGAAGACATTGTCACTAAGATACAAGCGGTGGGCCAAGAAATGATCAGAGGCAAAGACTCCCGCCCCAAGAAGGTGTGCATGCATATATATATATATTTATATATATATATATATATCATATCATATATATACATATGTATCTATATTGAAGTATGGTTTATATTGATAATTGATGCTGTTGAATGTACGCATACACACACACACACACACATATATATATATATATATATATATATATATATATATATATATATATATATATATATATATATATATATATATATACATACATATATATATATATATACACATATAATGTATCGTTTGTATTCGTACTTGTTGCTGTTGTATGCCGATGTACCAGATATGCATATCATGCAAAAGACGTGTCCATTCATTCCTGCACCAATAAACTCACGGCATGGCTTGCATGACTCATCTAAGCCTTGCAGTAGTAGTTGCTGGGGCATGTGTGTGTTACGAGATGGGCAACTGGTCACCATTAAAGACTGCATGCATGCTCATTGCGTAGCCTGTTTTACCAGTTGTTGTTGTTGTTGTTGTTGGTATGAAGGGTGCTAAATATAGATTAGTGGTTCCCGTAGATGTGCATGGTACTATATATAAACACGTATATGCCTATAGAATTCAGCTCATGGAGGGTATTTGAGTTCGTATCAACCCAAGGTTATTATATGTATGGGTTCTTTAATGTACTATGTTGGTGCGGTAGATATACCCCAATCAAGGTCTTCAAATTTCTCATGCATGTTCACAGTTACATCCCATAGCGTTACAATAGCCCTTACGCGTTTCTAGTGCACTCACCACTGACATCCTGGGCGTGCGTACTCTCAGATTGAACGTTTACGCCATATCTTGGGCTTACCCGATGGGCTCAGTGAGTTTCCTGCGATGCCCCTGCCATTGGCACCGGAGATCATGGTGTGCGGTATAAAGCCAGGTATGCCTTTTAAACCCATCTTGTTTCTTCTAGAACCATCTTAGTAGAATTTAAACTGTTTGTGTGGTCAATAGCCAGGTATGTCGTTTAACCCCATCTTATTTCCTATTGAACCATCTTATTAGAATTTACACTGATATGTGGTATATAGCCAGATATGTCTTTCAAACCCCTCTTATTTCCTACAGAACCATCTTTTAAGAATTTAAACTGGTGTGGTATATAGCCAGATATGTCTTTTAAATCCAACTTATTTCCTATAGAACCAGCTTTTTAGACTTTAAACCGGTTTGAGTTTTATAGCCAGGTATGTCTTTTAGCCCTATCTTGTTTCTTCTAGAACCATCGTATTGGCATTCTAACCTAATGGGAGGTATATAGTCAGGTATGTCTGATAGAACCATGTTATTGGAATAAAAAGTGTTGTGTGGTATATAGCCAGGTATGTATCTAGGAACCTTCTGATCAAAATGGAAACCGCAGTGATGCGGTTTAAAGCCGCGTTTGTGTCTTTGGGCTGACTTATTAGAATGACACCACTTAGCTCGCACAAAGCCAGATTGAGTGGATAGAGTAGCTCAGGTGGCCATTAAAGGTTAACACTACCGGTGGTGTCTAAAGCCGTGAGATCTGGGTGTGTAGAATAGACCCATGTATGACTGATGAGACTATCTCATTTGGTGAGGCACTATTGTACGTACCTGAGCTCTATGCTGTTGTGTTGATGGGCATGCTTTGGTGATACATATATATACTGAACTGGGAGGAGTGTACCAGTCAGCTGATGCCAAGTTGCGTTGAAACGGAGACCTTAAACATTGCGTTATCTGCAAACTTTACTAACTGTACATGGGTCGGTGAATCCCAATCCGTTTCCTCATCTGATGTAGATAGTGCCTACATGTTCAAGAGCGCGCTGATGCCCTTACGCCTCACCTTCAAGACAGCCGAACTGGATGGTACAGACTATACGGTGAGTGATGTTCGCACACTACACACGGCGTGTATCTCAAGTATTCGCACAAAGTGGCATTCATAGGCCTTTTTATATTTATGTGTTCATATATATATATATCTACGGGTATATAAATATGCATACATTAATACACCCGCGCAATGTTTGGATACGTTTCTTTGTAGGTAATTTTTAAGACAGGAGATGATCTACGACAGGACCAACTGATTCTACAGATGATCACACTGATGGATTCACTACTGCAACAAGAACAACTCAACCTCAAACTCACGCCTTACGAAGCACTGGCCTTGGGACCCGAACACGGTATGGATACATATGCATTTATGTACATGATTTGTGGTGCTGTACGCACGTACTGATGAGCATGCATACACACAGATATATATTACTATATTATATATATATATATATATATATATATATATATATTATATATATTATATATATATATATATATATATATATATATATATATATATATATAAATTACACGTAGTCAATAGTAAATTGCTATTCACACATCTTCGCATTTGTCACATTAAACCCTAAAACCCTGAAATTCTAAAACCCCAAAACCCTACAGGTATGGTGCAGTTCATTGAGTCCATATCCGTTGCGGCGGTGCTGGATGGCGAGGGCAGCGTACAAAACTTTTTTAGAAAGTACAACTCAGACACCGCCGGACCGTACGGGATCAAAGCAGAAGTCATGGACACATACATTCGCAGTTGTGGTATGTGTGCGTAATAGTTCATGCTTTTATAGATATAAGATATCATACGTAGAATAGTCTATAATTTTATATCTATATAATGTCATACATGTAATAGTCCATACTTGTATAGATATAAAATATCATACGTAGAATAGTATATACTTTTATATCTATATAATGTCATACATGTAATAGTCCATACTTTTATAGATACAAATATCGTACGTAGAATAGTCTATACTTTTATATCAACATAATGTCATACATGTAATAGTCCATAGAAAAGTGCCATTCATATAAAAATCTACACTTCATATCTATAAGGGTCATGCATGTAATAGCCCATACTTCTATAGATTTAAAGTGTTATACATATGCCTATTCGCAGGTGTGGTATGTGTGTACTTGTATAGATACATAGTGTCATACATATGTGCATACCCAGTTGTGGTATGTGTGTCAATTAGTCTATACTTAGATATAAAGTGTCAAACATATGTATATTCGCATTTGTGGGATGTGTAATTGTAACAGGGCACATACTGAAGTGCTTATAGGTCTCATCAGTATGCCCATCTTCAGTTTGGGCGTGTATGCCTACAGGTACGAACTGTGTCTCACCATGTGCATATGCCATACGCCATTTGTCTGGTGGTCGTAGTTGTTGCCGAACTTGTCAACCTGTATCGCGAAACCTGTTTGTGTTCATGAATTCCTATACTCGGTTGATTTTGACGTGTCTAGGGTATGTACAATGAGCTTTGTTGTATGTGTGTAGAAATGGGGTATACTAGTATGGGTATAGGACTCTTGGATACGTACAGCCGGTGTGTGTGTGTGAACATCGCTATAGTTGTTTGATTATGCCGTGTCAAAGATGTTTTCATTGAACTCTGTTGTATATGTGTGGAAAGAGGTACACTGGTAGGGTTATAGGACTCATGATGGTTACCTGCATCTGTATAGGCACAACACACACATGTGCGTCCGTATGTACACTGCCCCACCCCAATGATGACGGAGGGATGCTGGCATAACAAGACATCATATCATGCAAACGTATGCCTACGACTGAGGGCCATTTGTTTAACACTGCTCAGATACAAACCAAGGCACTACAATATACGTACAACATACCTACCACGCGCTCACTCAGTACCAAGGATCTTAAGTGAGATAGCATGAACCGACCATCCTCATAACCCCTGCATAGGTATAAAGCATAACCAGTCTTCTATCACACAGTTTCCAAGCATTTACAGACTACTCTCATACACCTGACGTGCACACTCAGCGGGGTACTGTGTGATATCGTACATCCTTGGCATTGGCGATCGGCATCTGGACAATCTGATGCTCATGACTGATGGCCATCTGTTCCACATTGACTTTGGGTATATTTTGGGCCGAGATCCGAAGCCCTTTGCACCTCCAATGAAGGTGTGTGGGTGTGTGCACGGGGCAGAGTATGCGTACATATATAACGTGATATGCATGTATGAGAGTGTACATGTATGCTTTAAATTCAAGCGTGTGTGCATGTGCATATATGTCAACATATGTATATATTCAAGTACATGTAAGTTCTAGTTTGTATGCATACTGGCGAGTGTGAGTGTGTGAATTCGCGGGTGAGGGTGTATTTCTCTTGTGTGCGTAGATGCGATGCGTTCGGTCACGCGTATTCAAGGGATCGAGGTGCATCATGTTTCGCTTATGAGGTGTAGCTAAGCATTTTGCGGTTCAGGGTCTAAGGTTTAGGAGTTAGGGGTTGGATGTTGTCCCTGTTTATAAAGTTGCCCTGGTAGGTGGATGTTTGCTGTAATTTGTTGATAGTTCACGAAACAGAAGAACACAAACTTAATAAACGCTTTTGTTCGTAGTGGTACACACGCATCCACATATATAACACGAACTTAATTTAATAACCACCTTTGTTGGTATTAGTACACACACGTCCACATGTATAACATGAACTTAATTTAATAACCACCTTTGTTGGTAGTAGTACACGCACATCCACATATAAAACACGAGCTCATTTAATAGACACCTATGCTCGTAGTAGTACATACATCCCCGCGCATATACATATACAGGGTGCTATCCAGGTGTGCAGTCATAGCACCTTATGCACACTCGCAAGAAGGTACTCGTGTGTAAGTATATACAGCGTATGCGTACAAACACGGTCACGTCTTAATGTAATTATTTGTCACATCAGTTGCTACTACAGCTAACGCTTTTCACCTTGTTTACTACTGCAGCTGACATTCTCATAATGTATGATACTGCAGCTGACATTCTCATAATGTATGATACTGCAGCTGACATTCTCATAATGTATGATTCTGCAGCTGACATTCTCATAATGTATAATACTGCAGCTGGCATTCTCATAGTGTATGCCTAACATTCTCATAATGCTCATCAGTCCTTCTGACATTTGTCATATTGTTCTTCTGATATCTAGACAAGCATTCGTACGTAGTTATGTCTTCTCGTGGTGTAGGGGTTATCACATCATGTTTACACCGTGAGGGGCGTCAGTTCGATTCTGGCCGAGAAAACTCTCGTATCAGGCGGTATCAATTCCGCTGAGACAATTTTTTTCTTTTTGGGGCACACTTTTCACTCCATGCAAATCACATACTATCTCACCTAATTTAAAAAAGTTCCGGCCCTTTACCGTGAGATAAGCGTTTGTCGTATAAATTGCAACTGCTGACGGCATGTGTCGTATTATTTGCTATTGTTGCTCAAATCCGTCGTATAAATCACTACTACCGCTGGCAACTGTCGTATAAAGTGCAACTGCTGATAGCATGTGTCGTATTATTTGCTATTGTTGCTCAAATCCGTCGTATAAATCACTACTACCGCTAGCATCTGTCGTATAAATTGCAACTGCTGATAGCATGTGTCGTATTATTTGCTACTGCTGATGATATCTTCCGTATTCTTGGCTAGTACTTTGGCATTTGTCGTATTTTTCGCTGCCTTTGCTGGCATCTGTCGTATTCTGTGCAGCTATTGCTGACTCAATAGATCATTACAAGAATGGCAAACCATAACGCACATATAGTATCACTCATACGGATTAACACGAGAAATTTACATCTAATCGCTTCAACGCATTCCTTATACACACATGCATGTCATTTTACATATATACACATTGACGACCCACTCAATCTCTGTCACCCCCACAGCTGACCAAGGAGATGATTGAAGGGATGGGAGGCGCCACCTCAGCCGAGTACAAGAAATTCACGTCCAACTGCTACAACGCGTTCCTGATTCTGCGCCGGTCTGCGAATCTTATTCTGAACCTGTTCAATCTCATGACGACGGCCAACATCCCCGACATCGCTGCGGAACCAGACAAATGCGTTGCCAAGGTAACTGCTTTCGCCGCTGGGATTGATGGGTTGTTAGGCCAATTCCGTAGTCGTGTGTGGCGGTAGATGGCTTCAGTCCTCTATGGGCACTTTGGTGTGATAGATCCTATATCGTTCTTTGGCGTGTTTTATTCGTTTCTTATGATAGAGTTCGTGATTTTAAGATAGATCAGGTCCAAAGAAATCCCCTCCTATGTTTAGTCCTGCTGTGCCTGTTTATCGAGTCAATCGTTTTGCAGCGAGTTGTAAGAAATGTACGTAAGTAGTACAAAACTACATCTGTATGGCCAGTTGTCTGCAGAGATGGTGTTGGTATCTGCCGGTCCTGACATACTATCGTATAGTGTACCTACCAACATATATAATACATAGTAAAGCACTCGAGTGTAGTACTTTCAATGTTTCCACTACTATACTATTGCGTACAGGTCGGCAATCACATATGCACCTTCAGTGTATGCGCCTGCGGTTTGTGTCGAGTGCATATGATTGCGCGTTTTCCAGTACGCGTGCTTTTACTTTTGTACTTATTCCGACATATATTAATGCGACGATAAGACCGTATGTATTTATGGGTATTATTGTTATAAATGCTATATTGATGTATTTATACATTTAGGGTTGCATTTGGATTAGCTGTGTGCTTATGGTAGAGATACGTAATATGTATGCATACTATCACAACTACTGAGTTTCTCTTTCTTTGTACTCTTAACGCTTTATTAGATCGAGGAACAGTTCCGCTTAGATTTGAACGAGGAGGAGGCCGTTGCCTATTTGCAAACAGTTATCAATGATAGTGTGGGGGCGCTCTTTCCTCAGATGGTTGAGCAGATACACAAGTACATGCAGTACTGGCGAAAGTAGTACCAATATTGGATTAATAAGTTCATGTATACGTAGTCACTCGCGTACAATATAGATAAAGTCGGGAACTTGAAAGGACCACTTTCCAACCAAAGGTCACACAGAAGCAGCTACTAGTTTCGGTCCTAGACGTCCATTTCGGGTTGACACAAGATCTAAAACCTAAAAATCGGAGTCAGAAGAGGCCATCTCTTAATCACATAGTTCGGCCGTACACAAACGGCCGCGAGACGGGCTCGTCGGCTGAGTATAAAAAATCCATACACTTCGGAGAGTACAGGACGATGCAGTGTTTTAGAATAGTATTGATTGTGCAAAACTGGAGAACATAGCACAGAAATTTTCGAGACACTTCATCGCTATAACCGTTCCCAGGGGCTGGTTTACTAGTATTGCGTTGATTTCGTGTAAAATACCATAGCCTTCTTAATTAGATTCTTAATTAGACAAAAATATATAGGTGCTTTAATTAGTGAATCTATCGACTACTTTAATAGGGCCCACTGTCCCCAGGATGTGTTTCACTGCCGTCGCTCGGGGCAATATCTATAAACACTGTATTTTAAAAGGGGCTATCTCGGGCATATGATAGAAGATTCTAAACATATGTAGCATTCATCACAAACATGTATATTTTGTTTACACTGATAGAAGATTACATATTTGGATTGCTTACGAGTTCCATAAGTTTTTTGTTTACTGTTCTGAAACATGCAATTGAACAAACGTGGCATGTCTAACATTTGAGTTGCACAAGGTTTGCAACTCGCGAATCAATGGATTATATAAAGACCGACATCCATAGAATAGACGGTTTTAAGGACTCTTGCCCGCTTCATAGCCGGCCATCTAAAACTATACGAAAAATTAAAGCTGAAGATTTGGGGTAGATATATCTTGCCTTCCAAGAGCGTCTATCAACAGATGGGAGATCATCTCAACTTCAATTAAATTGCGACCACAACTCGCAGCGATTGTTCATACCAGACTCCTATCCTGTGCCCAATGGATTGAGATCAAACTCTTTCCTGCAATCAGACCCAGAAAGTTTAACTAGCCCGCGACAAACTGCTGAACAACAAAATTCTTGGTTATCATCTAATAAAAAATAGGCAATGAAAAATACCATGTGCATGTCTGAAAGTTGTTTATTTTAAGCGATGTTGACCAGGTTGTACATTCCTAGTCTATCAAACTTGCCGCCGAGACTTCTGCACTAGATCGATTATTCGAAGTACTCTTTCTTGGTGTAGCAAGCGAACCCCGACTTCTTAGGAAGGTTGTCCCCGATAAATTGCGACCACAACTCGCAGCGATTGTTCGTGCCAGTCTCGTATCCTGTGCACCACGAATTGAGATCGCACTCCTTTCGGCAATCAGACCCGGAAAGTTTAACTAGCTTGTAGTAGTCTTCGTCATTGTCATGTTTCCCTTTTGTGCCGCGACAAGCACGGTGCTCTGCTACGTCATATTCGTACTCGGCATACTGTGGATTTTCCGGGTAGTATGTTTCCTTTACATAGCACGAAAGATCGTGCATTCTCTGTAGTTCATCGCCTATCTCGGAATCCCACAATTCACAGTGCTTATCCTTACCTGTCTCATAGCCTGTGCACTGATCATCTTCCTCGCAATACTCGCGGCATTGACTGGGAGAAGCTCGGATACGCTCGTAGTAGCTGTCCTTGTTGTCATGCTTCCCGTGTGTACCGCGACAGGCTTGATGTTTGTACACCTCAAATTTATATTCGGGCTCTACGACGGATCTAGTCCCTTTATCGCCAACTGTAGGTGCAGCCATGGCGAAAGCCATAGTCTGAGCGGCGATGAGAGTGATAATAGAGGCTTTCATATTGATTGGAAGGAAGCTGTTGATTGTGTGTGGTGTTTAAGTGTAATGATTCTCGTATTGGTTTGGGTGTCTCTTTTATAGGCTGAGAGACGCGTCATATTGCCGATGTATATTTTTTATTTCAGACTGAGTTAGTTACAATTCTGAATTTGTTCACACTTCAGTGACTTCAAACCCGTTTCAGCTTCACACACACACACAGATTGAGAAGAAAGAGCAGATAAGTGCGAAGTCGGAGTGTGTCGATATATCCAGCTAGTAGTTTTTATGTTTTAGAAATTTATATGCAATGAATAAATATTTCTTATATGAGGTCATAGATCAGTTTGACATCAGATGACATCATGACTCATAAAAATATCGATTTTAACAAAAAAAAAAACAAAAGGTATGTGTTTAGTTAATAGAATACTCCCTTTTTTTTTTTTGTGGGCTGTGGAAAAAAAAAAAAAAAAAGCCATTTGCAAATTTGTTATTGTTTTCAACAAAACATCTATAGAATGACAATGCATGTGCCAAATCTGGGATTAATAGAACATCAACGTTCAAATCTTGTATACGGACATACTGCATAGGTAGTTACGGGCGTCACAGGTGGAATCAAATCATTCGTTTATTGGGTTTAACTACAATAGGTTATATTCTTCTAGCTAAAACATACCTCCGTGTCGCTACTCATTTAGAATGGAAGCGTGATACTACGATGACAAACTACATTCAAGAAGCATTTTATCACCATTGCAGCGAGATTTCATTTCAGTGAGTTTGTGATGTCATCATATATTTTGAATAAACTTTTACAACCGAAATTTCAATCCGAGGACCTTTATTGTATACAGGAACTATTGCATTGAGACCTTTTATATCGTTAGCTCATTGGCTGGATTCATATATTAATAAAACGATTCTGGCGCACTTGAAATGCAGCATATTGGCAGACATGTCATGTATTGTTAGCGATGCTATTGTAGTATCATAGTTGAATTATGCCACACGCGTGCTATTGATCGTCGATCACTGCTGTACAACAACAAATCTTGGTTATCATCTAATAAAAAAAATAGGCAATGAAAAATACCATGTGCATGTCTGAAAGTTGTTTATTTTAAGCGATGTTGACCAGTTTGTACATTCCTAGTCTATCAAACTTGCCGCCGAGACTTCTGCACTAGATCGATTATTCGAAGTACTCTTTCTTGGTGTAGCAAGCGAACCCCGACTTCTTAGGAAGGTTGTCCCCGATAAATTGCGACCACAACTCGCAGCGATTGTTCGTGCCAGTCTCGTATCCTGTGCACCACGAATTGAGATCGCACTCCTTTCGGCAATCAGACCCGGAAAGTTTAACTAGCTTGTAGTAGTCTTCGTCATTGTCATGTTTCCCTTTTTTGTGCCGCGACAAGCACGGTGCTCTGCTACGTCATATTCGTACTCGGCATACTGTGGATTTTCCGGGTAGTATGTTTCCTTTACATAGCACGAAAGATCGTGCATTCTCTGTAGTTCATCGCCTATCTCGGAATCCCACAATTCACAGTGCTTATCCTTACCTGTCTCATAGCCTGTACACTGATCATCTTCCTCGCAATACTCGCGGCATTGACTGGGAGAAGCTCGGATACGCTCGTAGTAGCTGTCCTTGTTGTCATGCTTCCCGTGTGTACCGCGACAGGCTTGATGTTTGTACACCTCAAATTTATATTCGGGCTCTACGACGGATCTAGTCCCTTTATCGCCAACTGTAGGTGCAGCCATGGCGAAAGCCATAGTCTGAGCGGCGATGAGAGTGATAATAGAGGCTTTCATATTGATTGGAAGGAAGCTGTTGATTGTGTGTGGTGTTTAAGTGTAATGATTCTCGTATTGGTTTGGGTGTCTCTTTTATAGGCTGAGAGACGCGTCATATTGCCGATGTATATTTTTATTTCAGACTGAGTTAGTTACAATTCTGAATTTGTTCACACTTCAGTGACTTCAAACCCGTTTCAGCTTCACACACACACAGATTGAGAAGAAAGAGCAGATAAGTGCGAAGTCGGAGTGTGTCGATATATCCAGCTAGTAGTTTTTTATGTTTTAGAAATTTATATGCAATGAATAAATATTTCTTATATGAGGTCATAGATCAGTTTGACATCAGATGACATCATGACTCATAAAAATATCGATTTTAACAAAAAAAAAAAAAACAAAAGGTATGTGTTTAGTTAATAGAATACTCCCTTTTTTTTTTTTGTAGGGGCTGTGGAAAAAAAAGCCATTTGCAAATTTGTTATTGTTTTCAACAAAACATCTATAGAATGACAATGCATGTGCCAAATCTGGGATTAATAGAACATCAACGTTCAAATCTTGTATACGGACATACTGCATAGGTAGTTACGGGCGTCACAGGTGGAATCAAATCATTCGTTTATTGGGTTTAACTACAATAGGTTATATTCTTCTAGCTAAAACATACCTCCGTGTCGCTACTCATTTAGAATGGAAGCGTGATACTACGATGACAAACTACATTCAAGAAGCATTTTATCACCATTGCAGCGAGATTTCATTTCAGTGAGTTTGTGATGTCATCATATATTTTGAATAAACTTTTACAACCGAAATTTCAATCCGAGGACCTTTATTGTATACAGGAACTATTGCATTGAGACCTTTTATATCGTTAGCTCATTGGCTGGATCCATATATTAATAAAACGATTCTGGCGCACTTGAAATGCAGCATATTGGCAGACATGTCATGTATTGTTAGCGATGCTATTGTAGTATCATAGTTGAATTATGCCACACGCGTGCTATTGATCGTCGATCACTGCTGTACAACAACAAATCTTGGTTATCATCTAATAAAAAATAGGCAATGAAAAATACCATGTGCATGTCTGAAAGTTGTTTATTTTAAGCGATGTTGACCAGTTTGTACATTCCTAGTCTATCAAACTTGCCGCCGAGACTTCTGCACTAGATCGATTATTCGAAGTACTCTTTCTTGGTGTAGCAAGCGAACCCCGACTTCTTAGGAAGGTTGTCCCCGATAAATTGCGACCACAACTCGCAGCGATTGTTCGTGCCAGTCTCGTATCCTGTGCACCACGAATTGAGATCGCACTCCTTTCGGCAATCAGACCCGGAAAGTTTAACTAGCTTGTAGTAGTCTTCGTCATTGTCATGTTTCCCTTTTGTGCCGCGACAAGCACGGTGCTCTGCTACGTCATATTCGTACTCGGCATACTGTGGATTTTCCGGGTAGTATGTTTCCTTTACATAGCACGAAAGATCGTGCATTCTCTGTAGTTCATCGCCTATCTCGGAATCCCACAATTCACAGTGCTTATCCTTACCTGTCTCATAGCCTGTACACTGATCATCTTCCTCGCAATACTCGCGGCATTGACTGGGAGAAGCTCGGATACGCTCGTAGTAGCTGTCCTTGTTGTCATGCTTCCCGTGTGTACCGCGACAGGCTTGATGTTTGTACACCTCAAATTTATATTCGGGCTCTACGACGGATCTAGTCCCTTTATCGCCAACTGTAGGTGCAGCCATGGCGAAAGCCATAGTCTGAGCGGCGATGAGAGTGATAATAGAGGCTTTCATATTGATTGGAAGGAAGCTGTTGATTGTGTGTGGTGTTTAAGTGTAATGATTCTCGTATTGGTTTGGGTGTCTCTTTTATAGGCTGAGAGACGCGTCATATTGCCGATGTATATTTTTATTTCAGACTGAGTTAGTTACAATTCTGAATTTGTTCACACTTCAGTGACTTCAAACCCGTTTCAGCTTCACACACACACAGATTGAGAAGAAAGAGCAGATAAGTGCGAAGTCGGAGTGTGTCGATATATCCAGCTAGTAGTTTTTTATGTTTTAGAAATTTATATGCAATGAATAAATATTTCTTATATGAGGTCATAGATCAGTTTGACATCAGATGACATCATGACTCATAAAAAATATCGATTTTAACAAAAAACAAAAAACAAAAGGTATGTGTTTAGTTAATAGAATACTCCCTTTTTTTTTTTGTAGGGGCTGTGGAAAAAAAAGCCATTTGCAAATTTGTTATTGTTTTCAACAAAACATCTATAGAATGACAATGCATGTGCCAAATCTGGGATTAATAGAACATCAACGTTCAAATCTTGTATACGGACATACTGCATAGGTAGTTACGGGCGTCACAGGTGGAATCAAATCATTCGTTTATTGGGTTTAACTACAATAGGTTATATTCTTCTAGCTAAAACATACCTCCGTGTCGCTACTCATTTAGAATGGAAGCGTGATACTACGATGACAAACTACATTCAAGAAGCATTTTATCACCATTGCAGCGAGATTTCATTTCAGTGAGTTTGTGATGTCATCATATATTTTGAATAAACTTTTACAACCGAAATTTCAATCCGAGGACCTTTATTGTATACAGGAACTATTGCATTGAGACCTTTTATATCGTTAGCTCATTGGCTGGATCCATATATTAATAAAACGATTCTGGCGCACTTGAAATGCAGCATATTGGCAGACATGTCATGTATTGTTAGCGATGCTATTGTAGTATCATAGTTGAATTATGCCACACGCGTGCTATTGATCGTCGATCACTGCTGTACAACAACAAATCTTGGTTATCATCTAATAAAAAAATAGGCAATGAAAAATACCATGTGCATGTCTGAAAGTTGTTTATTTCAAGCGATGTTGACCAGTTTGTACATTCCTAGTCTATCAAACTTGCCGCCGAGACTTCTGCACTAGATCGATTATTCGAAGTACTCTTTCTTGGTGTAGCAAGCGAACCCCGACTTCTTAGGAAGGTTGTCCCCGATAAATTGCGACCACAACTCGCAGCGATTGTTCGTGCCAGTCTCGTATCCTGTGCACCACGAATTGAGATCGCACTCCTTTCGGCAATCAGACCCGGAAAGTTTAACTAGCTTGTAGTAGTCTTCGTCATTGTCATGTTTCCCTTTTGTGCCGCGACAAGCACGGTGCTCTGCTACGTCATATTCGTACTCGGCATACTGTGGATTTTCCGGGTAGTATGTTTCCTTTACATAGCACGAAAGATCGTGCATTCTCTGTAGTTCATCGCCTATCTCGGAATCCCACAATTCACAGTGCTTATCCTTACCTGTCTCATAGCCTGTACACTGATCATCTTCCTCGCAATACTCGCGGCATTGACTGGGAGAAGCTCGGATACGCTCGTAGTAGCTGTCCTTGTTGTCATGCTTCCCGTGTGTACCGCGACAGGCTTGATGTTTGTACACCTCAAATTTATATTCGGGCTCTACGACGGATCTAGTCCCTTTATCGCCAACTGTAGGTGCAGCCATGGCGAAAGCCATAGTCTGAGCGGCGATGAGAGTGATAATAGAGGCTTTCATATTGATTGGAAGGAAGCTGTTGATTGTGTGTGTGTGTTTAAGTGTAATGATTCTCGTATTGGTTTGGGTGTCTCTTTTTTATAGGCTGAGAGACGCGTCATATTGCCGATGTATATTTTTTTTATTTCAGACTGAGTTAGTTACAATTCTGAATTTGTTCACACTTCAGTGACTTCAAACCCGTTTCAGCTTCACACACACACAGATTGAGAAGAAAGAGCAGATAAGTGCGAAGTCGGAGTGTGTCGATATATCCAGCTAGTAGTTTTTTATGTTTTAGAAATTTATATGCAATGAATAAATATTTCTTATATGAGGTCATAGATCAGTTTGACATCAGATGACATCATGACTCATAAAAATATCGATTTTAACAAAAACAAAAACAAAAGGTATGTGTTTAGTTAATAGAATACTCCCTTTTTTTTTTAGTAGGGGCTGTGGAAAAAAAGCCATTTGCAAATTTGTTATTGTTTTCAACAAAACATCTATAGAATGACAATGCATGTGCCAAATCTGGGATTAATAGAACATCAACGTTCAAATCTTGTATACGGACATACTGCATAGGTAGTTACGGGCGTCACAGGTGGAATCAAATCATTCGTTTATTGGGTTTAACTACAATAGGTTATATTCTTCTAGCTAAAACATACCTCCGTGTCGCTACTCATTTAGAATGGAAGCGTGATACTACGATGACAAACTACATTCAAGAAGCATTTTATCACCATTGCAGCGAGATTTCATTTCAGTGAGTTTGTGATGTCATCATATATTTTGAATAAACTTTTACAACCGAAATTTCAATCCGAGGACCTTTATTGTATACAGGAACTATTGCATTGAGACCTTTTATATCGTTAGCTCATTGGCTGGATCCATATATTAATAAAACGATTCTGGCGCACTTGAAATGCAGCATATTGGCAGACATGTCATGTATTGTTAGCGATGCTATTGTAGTATCATAGTTGAATTATGCCACACGCGTGCTATTGATCGTCGATCACTGCTGTACAACAACAAATCTTGGTTATCATCTAATAAAAAAAAATAGGCAATGAAAAAAATACCATGTGCATGTCTGAAAGTTGTTTATTTCAAGCGATGTTGACCAGTTTGTACATTCCTAGTCTATCAAACTTGCCGCCGAGACTTCTGCACTAGATCGATTATTCGAAGTACTCTTTCTTGGTGTAGCAAGCGAACCCCGACTTCTTAGGAAGGTTGTCCCCGATAAATTGCGACCACAACTCGCAGCGATTGTTCGTGCCAGTCTCGTATCCTGTGCACCACGAATTGAGATCGCACTCCTTTCGGCAATCAGACCCGGAAAGTTTAACTAGCTTGTAGTAGTCTTCGTCATTGTCATGTTTCCCTTTTGTGCCGCGACAAGCACGGTGCTCTGCTACGTCATATTCGTACTCGGCATACTGTGGATTTTCCGGGTAGTATGTTTCCTTTACATACATAGCACGAAAGATCGTGCATTCTCTGTAGTTCATCGCCTATCTCGGAATCCCACAATTCACAGTGCTTATCCTTACCTGTCTCATAGCCTGTGCACTGATCATCTTCCTCGCAATACTCGCGGCATTGACTGGGAGAAGCTCGGATACGCTCGTAGTAGCTGTCCTTGTTGTCATGCTTCCCGTGTGTACCGCGACAGGCTTGATGTTTGTACACCTCAAATTTATATTCGGGCTCTACGACGGATCTAGTCCCTTTATCGCCAACTGTAGGTGCAGCCATGGCGAAAGCCATAGTCTGAGCGGCGATGAGAGTGATAATAGAGGCTTTCATATTGATTGGAAGGAAGCTGTTGATTGTGTGTGGTGTTTAAGTGTAATGATTCTCGTATTGGTTTGGGTGTCTCTTTTTATAGGCTGAGAGACGCGTCATATTGCCGATGTATATTTTTATTTCAGACTGAGTTAGTTACAATTCTGAATTTGTTCACACTTCAGTGACTTCAAACCCGTTTCAGCTTCACACACACAGATTGAGAAGAAAGAGCAGATAAGTGCGAAGTCGGAGTGTGTCGATATATCCAGCTAGTAGTTTTTATGTTTTAGAAATTTATATGCAATGAATAAATATTTCTTATATGAGGTCATAGATCAGTTTGACATCAGATGACATCATGACTCATAAAAATATCGATTTTAACAAAAAACAAAAAACAAAAGGTATGTGTTTAGTTAATAGAATACTCCCTTTTTTTTTGGGGCTGTGGAAAAAAAGCCATTTGCAAATTTGTTATTGTTTTCAACAAAACATCTATAGAATGACAATGCATGTGCCAAATCTGGGATTAATAGAACATCAACGTTCAAATCTTGTATACGGACATACTGCATAGGTAGTTACGGGCGTCACAGGTGGAATCAAATCATTCGTTTATTGGGTTTAACTACAATAGGTTATATTCTTCTAGCTAAAACATACCTCCGTGTCGCTACTCATTTAGAATGGAAGCGTGATACTACGATGACAAACTACATTCAAGAAGCATTTTATCACCATTGCAGCGAGATTTCATTTCAGTGAGTTTGTGATGTCATCATATATTTTGAATAAACTTTTACAACCGAAATTTCAATCCGAGGACCTTTATTGTATACAGGAACTATTGCATTGAGACCTTTTATATCGTTAGCTCATTGGCTGGATCCATATATTAATAAAACGATTCTGGCGCACTTGAAATGCAGCATATTGGCAGACATGTCATGTATTGTTAGCGATGCTATTGTAGTATCATAGTTGAATTATGCCACACGCGTGCTATTGATCGTCGATCACTGCTGTACAACAACAAATCTTGGTTATCATCTAATAAAAAAAAATAGGCAATGAAAAAAAATACCATGTGCATGTCTGAAAGTTGTTTATTTCAAGCGATGTTGACCAGTTTGTACATTCCTAGTCTATCAAACTTGCCGCCGAGACTTCTGCACTAGATCGATTATTCGAAGTACTCTTTCTTGGTGTAGCAAGCGAACCCCGACTTCTTAGGAAGGTTGTCCCCGATAAATTGCGACCACAACTCGCAGCGATTGTTCGTGCCAGTCTCGTATCCTGTGCACCACGAATTGAGATCGCACTCCTTTCGGCAATCAGACCCGGAAAGTTTAACTAGCTTGTAGTAGTCTTCGTCATTGTCATGTTTCCCTTTTGTGCCGCGACAAGCACGGTGCTCTGCTACGTCATATTCGTACTCGGCATACTGTGGATTTTCCGGGTAGTATGTTTCCTTTACATAGCACGAAAGATCGTGCATTCTCTGTAGTTCATCGCCTATCTCGGAATCCCACAATTCACAGTGCTTATCCTTACCTGTCTCATAGCCTGTGCACTGATCATCTTCCTCGCAATACTCGCGGCATTGACTGGGAGAAGCTCGGATACGCTCGTAGTAGCTGTCCTTGTTGTCATGCTTCCCGTGTGTACCGCGACAGGCTTGATGTTTGTACACCTCAAATTTATATTCGGGCTCTACGACGGATCTAGTCCCTTTATCGCCAACTGTAGGTGCAGCCATGGCGAAAGCCATAGTCTGAGCGGCGATGAGAGTGATAATAGAGGCTTTCATATTGATTGGAAGGAAGCTGTTGATTGTGTGTGGTGTTTAAGTGTAATGATTCTCGTATTGGTTTGGGTGTCTCTTTTATAGGCTGAGAGACGCGTCATATTGCCGATGTATATTTTTTATTTCAGACTGAGTTAGTTACAATTCTGAATTTGTTCACACTTCAGTGACTTCAAACCCGTTTCAGCTTCACACACACACAGATTGAGAAGAAAGAGCAGATAAGTGCGAAGTCGGAGTGTGTCGATATATCCAGCTAGTAGTTTTTATGTTTTAGAAATTTATATGCAATGAATAAATATTTCTTATATGAGGTCATAGATCAGTTTGACATCAGATGACATCATGACTCATAAAAAATATCGATTTTAACAAAAAAAAAAAAAAAAAGGTATGTGTTTAGTTAATAGAATACTCCCTTTTTTTTTTTTAGGGGCTGTGGAAAAAAAAAGCCATTTGCAAATTTGTTATTGTTTTCAACAAAACATCTATAGAATGACAATGCATGTGCCAAATCTGGGATTAATAGAACATCAACGTTCAAATCTTGTATACGGACATACTGCATAGGTAGTTACGGGCGTCACAGGTGGAATCAAATCATTCGTTTATTGGGTTTAACTACAATAGGTTATATTCTTCTAGCTAAAACATACCTCCGTGTCGCTACTCATTTAGAATGGAAGCGTGATACTACGATGACAAACTACATTCAAGAAGCATTTTATCACCATTGCAGCGAGATTTCATTTCAGTGAGTTTGTGATGTCATCATATATTTTGAATAAACTTTTACAACCGAAATTTCAATCCGAGGACCTTTATTGTATACAGGAACTATTGCATTGAGACCTTTTATATCGTTAGCTCATTGGCTGGATCCATATATTAATAAAACGATTCTGGCGCACTTGAAATGCAGCATATTGGCAGACATGTCATGTATTGTTAGCGATGCTATTGTAGTATCATAGTTGAATTATGCCACACGCGTGCTATTGATCGTCGATCACTGCTGTACAACAACAAATCTTGGTTATCATCTAATAAAAAATAGGCAATGAAAAATACCATGTGCATGTCTGAAAGTTGTTTATTTCAAGCGATGTTGACCAGTTTGTACATTCCTAGTCTATCAAACTTGCCGCCGAGACTTCTGCACTAGATCGATTATTCGAAGTACTCTTTCTTGGTGTAGCAAGCGAACCCCGACTTCTTAGGAAGGTTGTCCCCGATAAATTGCGACCACAACTCGCAGCGATTGTTCGTGCCAGTCTCGTATCCTGTGCACCACGAATTGAGATCGCACTCCTTTCGGCAATCAGACCCGGAAAGTTTAACTAGCTTGTAGTAGTCTTCGTCATTGTCATGTTTCCCTTTTGTGCCGCGACAAGCACGGTGCTCTGCTACGTCATATTCGTACTCGGCATACTGTGGATTTTCCGGGTAGTATGTTTCCTTTACATAGCACGAAAGATCGTGCATTCTCTGTAGTTCATCGCCTATCTCGGAATCCCACAATTCACAGTGCTTATCCTTACCTGTCTCATAGCCTGTGCACTGATCATCTTCCTCGCAATACTCGCGGCATTGACTGGGAGAAGCTCGGATACGCTCGTAGTAGCTGTCCTTGTTGTCATGCTTCCCGTGTGTAACCGCGACAGGCTTGATGTTTGTACACCTCAAATTTATATTCGGGCTCTACGACGGATCTAGTCCCTTTATCGCCAACTGTAGGTGCAGCCATGGCGAAAGCCATAGTCTGAGCGGCGATGAGAGTGATAATAGAGGCTTTCATATTGATTGGAAGGAAGCTGTTGATTGTGTGTGGTGTTTAAGTGTAATGATTCTCGTATTGGTTTGGGTGTCTCTTTTATAGGCTGAGAGACGCGTCATATTGCCGATGTATATTTTTTTATTTCAGACTGAGTTAGTTACAATTCTGAATTTGTTCACACTTCAGTGACTTCAAACCCGTTTCAGCTTCACACACACACAGATTGAGAAGAAAGAGCAGATAAGTGCGAAGTCGGAGTGTGTCGATATATCCAGCTAGTAGTTTTTTTTATGTTTTAGAAATTTATATGCAATGAATAAATATTTCTTATATGAGGTCATAGATCAGTTTGATATCAGATGACATCATGACTCATAAAAATATCGATTTTAACAAAAACAAAAACAAAAGGTATGTGTTTAGTTAATAGAATACTCCCTTTTTTTTTTTTAGTAGGGGCTGTGGAAAAAAAAGCCATTTGCAAATTTGTTATTGTTTTCAACAAAACATCTATAGAATGACAATGCATGTGCCAAATCTGGGATTAATAGAACATCAACGTTCAAATCTTGTATACGGACATACTGCATAGGTAGTTACGGGCGTCACAGGTGGAATCAAATCATTCGTTTATTGGGTTTAACTACAATAGGTTATATTCTTCTAGCTAAAACATACCTCCGTGTCGCTACTCATTTAGAATGGAAGCGTGATACTACGATGACAAACTACATTCAAGAAGCATTTTATCACCATTGCAGCGAGATTTCATTTCAGCGAGTTTGTGATGTCATCATATATTTTGAATAAACTTTTACAACCGAAATTTCAATCCGAGGACCTTTATTGAATACAGGAACTATTGCATTGAGACCTTAATATCGTTTGATCATTAACTGGATTATTATATCAATAAAACGATTCTAGCGCGCACTTACCGTGCGAAATGGACACGTGCTATATTGTTGACCACGCTGTTAGATTATCATAGTTGAACTATGCCGAACGAGTGTTAAGGCCTGTTGATCAGTGATCAGTATTTGTATAACAAAAATCTTGATTATCACTCACTACAAGATAGTGAATGGAAGATCCCTGGTGAATAGTCTAATAATTGTTTATTTCAAGCGTCATGTATGAGCTTATTGGTATGTGGCGTCGCAAATCTCGGTGGAGCGTGTAGATGCCGCACGAGCAATGGTTCAGTTCGAGAGTATCTGAGTTAGTACCTTATTTATACGCAAATTCAGTAGGTACTTACAAGATTTTAATACGCCATCGCATGCACGGCGATTTCAAATACTGCACACACATCGATGTATCGGTACACGTTTATACGTTTATTCACACGGGTATATGCAATTCCGGCGTATCAAACAGGACTGGTTTGGGTTCATAGACCGTTTGTCTCACGTGAGAGCTCCCGGGTGTAACGGGGTCTCTCAGTAACTTAAACATGCCCGTGCCAATGGAGATAGGGATGCCCATCATAATGCATTCACTGGGGCCGGTGATCTTGTCCACCTGGAATGGAATGGATAAATAATCAGACGGTGCAGGGTAAAATAGGTGTTATTCTCATATATATATATATACATATATATACATATATATATATATATATGACAAAAGGACAAACAGCTATATAGTATTGCCGAACAGGGTCATCAGTCTGGTACAAATGTAACTAAAAACGTTAAAAGCTGAAGTCCACTGGTGCAGGGGAAAGCATAAACTAATTTATGAGAATACAATCAAGTAGGCACGCTTACATACCTGACTATGCACACTACCCTCAAACAGATTATCACACGTGCGCTCGAAAGATGCCAGAGCAAAGGTGCTGTCCTTCATCTTAGAGATACCATGACGTTGAATTCCCAGAATCTCGCCTTTGCAACTCATCAGATCAGCGAGCAACATCAGATGCCTCGTATCCACCTGGCATGGATGGAGTGGTCATGTACACACGTGTTATTTGCTGTGGTATGTTGTGTGTATATATGCCTACATCTACTTGCCATGATAATGACAAACACGTGTGGTGAGTGATTGCTGCCGTCTGCATTTGCGTATACGCATTGCGAATGTATTGCCACTGCCGTGCGGCAGTCCACAGTCGCCTGGAACATGGTGTGAGACCGCCAAAACAATTCCATGGTCGATAGTGTCTACAGAACTCATATAGCACACATGTACGCTTATGCACTGATATACTTAATCACGGGATAATGATAGCCTATACTCGACATATACACGCTGATGTCCTATAGTTACAAAGTCCCACTACAATACAGCCATACAGCCACACAGCCACTCTACCACACCACCACACTCACATCCTGAGACTTTGAACGGCTCCACTGTCTGGAGTGCTCCACTGCCATACGTTTATAGGTATAGAGCAGTGTGTAGGCATAGACCACATCCCACGTTAATTCATAGGTGTGTACATACATTCATAAGTGTGTACGTACATTCATGTGTGTAGGTATATTATTAAGTGTATAGGTATATTGATAAGCGTGTGGGTACATTCATAAGCGTGTAGATATATTCATAAGTGTGTAGTTATAGTCCTTGACCCACCTTGATTCCGTAACTACTCATGACATTGTCGATCTGTACAATGATGGTCTGTCTGGCTGCTTCAATGCCCAAAGTCTTCTCCATTTCCATCACGTGATTAGACACCGCCTTCGTGCTGTGGTTTAGGACGCGACCAAAAGAGTCGGAGAAAAAGGGCCAGAGAAAATGGGTGAGAATACAGGTATATTCATAAAAATGGAACTTAAAGTGTTGGCGAAAACGGGTCACTATACAACCATATTCATTAGAACGGAACTAAAGGAGTCAGAGAAAACGGGTGAGTATACAGCAATATTCATTAAAATGGACCTAAAAGCGTTAGCGAAAACGGGTCACTATACAACCATATTCCGTAAAATGAAACTAAAGGAGTCAGCGAAAACGTGAGTATACAGCTATATTCATGAAAATAGATCTAAAAACGTTAGCGAAAACGGGTCACTATACAAAATATTCATTAAAATGGAACTAAAAGGGTCAACACAAAAGGGTCTGTCACACGGTTGTGTGATAAAGTATGGTACGTGACCCCGTACTTTATATATATGTGTACATACACACAAATATATGTAATTACAAACACACACACATATATATACACAAATATACATATACATATAAATACACATACACATATACATGTGCAAATACGTATATAAATATATATACATATACACACACACATATACATATACTTATACATATACCTATACCTATACCTATACCTATACCTATACCTATACCTATACCTATACATACACATACACATACACATGCACATGCACATACACATAGATATACTATACCTGTCTACGCCTGGTGTTGAGAGAACAGTGCTGAGTTCGTTACCCTCCACCAGTAGATTGTAGCCGTTGACCATAAAGTCCTTCTCTGCCTTGTTGATCACCGCTCGGGTTATCGTTGGAATTCCTGTGGTCCAACATAACATGAGTGTCAATGGCCGAGTATAAGGCCTAGTAGCTGAAGTATACGTGTGATACGACACACACTAGCACGTACTACAACCACCCGTGGTCCAACACAATATACTTGTCAATGGCCCAGTATAAGCACGAGGCGTGTTGTACCTACCACAGACGATGACGTTGGGTAGCTCTCGTTTGAGGAACTGTATGACGTGGAAGACATTCTTCTCTCGTTTGGACTTGGTCAGGATCATGGGAGGGAACACTCGGATGACCCCCTTATCCTCAAAGGTCTGCATGTGAAGGCAAAGTAAGGTAACTAACTATATGTGTACTATATGTGTCATACAGATATGGGGATAGGATCATGGGAGGGAACAGATAGTATAGCTAAGGCATTAGTGCTCATGTAGTGATGCTATGGTATGTAGGTAATAGTATAGTTCAGGGGTCTGTTCTACAACCGAGAGGTGCGGGGCATCGCTGACAGGATTGGCTCGGCTCAATAAGTTAACATAATCATTAGACCATATTCAAGTACTCAGGTACAAATGCTAAACGTTACTGTAGCGGCTGGTAGAGCCGTCGTTAACGTACCCCCAATAGAACTACACATACCTGGATCAGAGCCGGACTCAGCTTGATCTTTAGTTTCTGTGCGTGCTTGCCCATGAGCGCGTCCTCGATGTCGTATACCGTCACGTTCAGACGCAGTAAGCGAATACGCTCGAGATCGAGTTTGATGCTGTGGAGTGGCATGAGGTAACACATGTTCGCTCAGTACGGGATGTCGTATGCCGGGAAGTGTGTTGTGATCACGTTCCTAGAACGATGTACATATATGGGATATGGTGACATGTCTGTGTTGGGTTAAATACCGACATGCGCAACGAAGGCACCAACACGCGCTATTGGCAGATGACACACAAAAGCAAAATAACAACCAAGTTCAATTCAAATTTAAACCAAGTTGCGTCATCACACATAATGTGCACAAGTTCGAATGATGAGAGTAGCTACACATGTCGAGAAATCTGGTGACTTTACAGGCATACTAAAACGATTAAATTTTATTCTTGCGACATCCTCATCAAGATCTAGAAGTACCGTAAATAAACTATACATGTCAACCCACAGGGCATAGACACACAGCACACATGACCGACACTCATACACTCAGAACACATGACCGACACTCGTCGATACACTTCAGTCACTAGCACATACCTGATGTAGCATCACTTTTCCTGGACCACCAACTGCACATAGGACGATATCTGACACAACATAGTCTGGTCAATGGAACCTTCAACTAAGTGTACATATTTCTTCTTGTTTGACTGGTATTACTGATTCTCCGAAAAACTATATATATATATATATATATATATATACCGCACTATAATACATACACAGCAATTACCAAGCCAAATCCCGCGCGACACACCACCACACACCACCCCATACCTAATGTAGCACTCCTTCTCCTTGAACACTTCCTGCACATAGGAGGCTATCTGGCCCAGCCGAGTCTCCTCAATGGATCCCTTGACTATGCGTGCGTGTTTTTCGCTCAGTTTAGCGGTTAGCGGTGCCTCTATGATGGGCGTAGATGTGTTTTTGGTCGCATTGATAATCTCCTCCATTCTGGGCACTCCCAATGTCACGTTCATAGATGCCACCTGTAGGGAGGATATGAGCATTAGCAATGGAATATTGGGTGAGCAATGAATTAGCATCTTAACATTATATATATATATACATAGATACATAGATACATAGATAAAATACACACACACATATACATATATATATACATATATAAATAAATATACATATACATATACATATACATATACATATACATATACATATACATATATATACACATATACATATACATATACATATACATACATATACATATATACATATACATATATATATACATATACATATACATATACATATACATATACATATACATATACATATACATATACATATACATATACATATACATATACATATACATATACATATACATACACATATACATATACATACACACATATGTATGTTACGAACAGGGATACGATAGACGTTCGTGCAACAACGTTGCAGCCAAAAAGGCTCTTAATAGACAGTTCAAGTGACAGCCACAACAGCATATAGAAACGTTTGAGCAATAACTTTGCGACATGTAGGCGTCGCGCTGGTTGCTGCTATATTATGTGGCCATGGAATAAATAACCGAAACTACATCGGACACCACACATCAATCAAAAAAAATCAATTAATTATGTGCAATGTCAATGATATGCCAATTTATACTTACATATATATTAATAGACAAAAGAGATTACATACTCCTGCGAAATGGAACGTTTTCAGCGTCATCTGTGTTGCAGGTTCTCCAATACTCTGAGCCGCAATGGCTCCCACGGGTGTGGCTGGCTGCTGTCGCGCCTCCGCGTACTAAATTATGTAAACAGAAATCCAGATTGTGAGTAGATTTTTGGACAGAATTTCCAATATTTCAGGGTTAATCGATGAGTATCAGGGAAGTCTTGAATCGGAAATAAATATCGGTAGCAATACTGTGATAGACATGGTTAACGCAATACTGAAATAGACATCGACCATGTTGTGGTACTTCAGTCGAAGGGCACGACAAGCTAGCAACATTAATATATCTGAACTCAAGAGATCCATGCAGAACGATTTGCACGCACATTGACACTCTTCATGGTTTAACATACCCACTTGTATCGGAATATAGATGATATTATATATATATATATATACATTGATACTCTTCATGGTTTTATATACCCACTTGTATCGAAATATAGATGATATTTTATATATATATATATATATATACATATAGGAAGAGGACGTCAT
>LUCW03002176.1:127500-170000 GCA_001586965.3 Sphaeroforma sirkka | reverse complement strand
AACCTTGCAAACATATTCGTGTATGCATGACAATCTACGTTTCACATACAGCCATCCCGCACAACGTAAAGGATATGCCAAGGATGCTTACTAATTGATGTGTACTCAAGGATACTTACTAATTGATGTGTAAAGGATGCTTACTAATTAATGTGTAAAGAATGCTTATTAATTGATGTGCACTCAAGGATACTTACTAACTGATGTGTAAAGGATACTTACTAACTGATGTGTAAAAGATGCTTACTAATTGATGTGTACTCAAGGATATTTACCAATTGATGTGCAAAGGATACTTACTAATTGATGTGTACTCCACGTGTGTGGCTCCTGGATGAGTCTCTGGCCCATTCATGATGGCTTGTTTTAATCGACTGATGTTGTGTCGGTTTACCCTTTCCGGATAAGTCATGCCTTGCGCAACTAGTCTGGGCACTGCAACCTGTAAGTTCAAACTTGCAAGATGAGAGAGGTGTGGGAGAATTCGGAGGATATATATATATATATATATATATGAATAGGTATATGTATATGTTTATATATATATATATATATATGTGTGTGTGTGTGTATCTATATATCTATATATCCATATACATCTATATCTATACATCTATATATATATATATAAACATGATAATATATATATATATATAGATATATATACGAGACTGATCAAAACTCAATGAGATTAAGCAGCTGCAGAACCGACTCAGTGAGCATATCACTGCACACGTGGCATATTGAAACGCAATCATCACAGAGGCGAAGAGAACGCATGCTATGACAATGAGCTGCCGCACAGCAACCTCAAACACACCGCAAACGCATAAGATATAACACACACAACAACCCCATAAGATAAACATACGACAAATTCGCAATGAACACACATGCAACAACACCAATAACAACAACTAAAACAGATGACTAATTCAGAATTACACTTTACATAAATAGAATAACTCTAACAACAATATGCACATTACCACAGTTCGTACAAAAATCTTGTAATCTTACACAACAACGCCAATGACAACAAACACACATAACTGTATAATCCACAAGGATCAAACACAACATATATATCAGCAACAACACCAAAACACACACACACACACACACACACACACACACACACACACACACGCACACGCACACGCACACGCACGCACGCACACGCACACGCACACGCACACGCACACGCACACGCACACGCACACACACACCTGATCAATGCGCAGGTTGGGATCGGGCGAGATGACCGTTCGTGCGGTAAAGTTCACACGCTTCCCCGAGAGATTGCCACGGAATCGACCCTTCTTTCCCTTTAATCGTTGGGCAAACCCCCGAATAGGCTTGTCTATCTGTAGCGTCTTCTTCATCTGGGCCGACATCTGCGGGATGTCTCCGTCCAAATACATGGCCATGTACATCTGTAGCACTTCCCATAAGTCCTCGATGCCGTTGATTTTGTCGCCGGTTTCGAGTTTGGTTTTGATGAAGCCGTTCATGCGGATCATATCCGCCAGCTGTAGTATTAGGCAGGGGGGAGGGGGAAGATCAGTCGTTCTCGTTAGTAAGTTTGCAAGCATGACCATACTATAAGTGCATGGTTACCATACAACATATATATATATATATATATATGTATTGTGAGCAACTTATTTAGTTCACAAACGGTTTAGAGTAAATTAGCGTTTGTTCTATATATGATCAAAGTAGTGTAACAGCTTACATGGTTATGCGGACTGATCACCTCACAACATGCATATAATTTTAACCTAGATATTGCCTACCGTCCGCCCCTCTGGTTACTGACACAACATCTCGTTCCTGCGTGCCCAGTCTTATCACTAGGCCACCACTCACTACTATATTATATACTACTTTACACACTACGCTACTATACAGTTTTATTCTCTTCTATTCGCCTACGCATACCTAATCAGCTGGATACATGAACCAATATCATAAGACATACAACACTATTCCATCACCCTAAAACTAACCCTCTTGCACTCGAGTCATCCAGCAATACTCGCTACGACACGTGGACCACACACATATTACAATATATATATATATATATATAATATATATATATATATATATATATATATTTATAGATATATATATATATATATATATTTATACATATTATATATACAAATACATACATACATACATACATACATATATATATATATATATTGCATCATATTTGTGGCTAGGTTTATATACAGTGATAAATACAGCATATACAAAAAAAAGTGAACGCAAATAGATACTACCTTCATGGTGAGGTCGTCCTCTGTACTGCCGCCTCCGCCCAACATCGGCACACCTGGTCTGATAATAGTCGGTGGTACCAACAGATGTGTGAGTACTATTCGTTCTGGGCGCCCGCCCACACTGTCCATCCAGATCAGGTCACAATCCTCTCCTGATATAGCCTGCATGGGAATGAGATAGTTATATTGGTTTTTTAAGGATAATGTAAGCCATACAATGTAGGACGGAAGAGGATACATTGTACATGTATGTGCAACCCAACTCGTAATCCGCACCAGAAATAGGCTGCATGTGAATGATAAATCTGTGTTGAATATATATATATATACATGCATATATATATATATATATATATATATATATATATATATATATGAAAGCCAAAATGATGCATTCTCGCCTAATATGGATGACATATTTGACTTCATATGCAAGGACAATACAAACAATACACTATAGAACAGTACAAGCCCTGACAATAAACTCCGTATACTGCAGAAAGGAAGGAGATACATCACAGATGTATACTCCGACCAAGTCTGTTTTCTTCTCGTGATATTGGAATTTATAATAGAACAAGGTAATGGTAGAATTTGATGAAAGGAATCAGCTACAGGAAAATACGAAGTACAGACATGTACAGGCACATATGCCTATATGTATACCGCACACATGAACATATTTATGTATTTCTGAATTGTGATGTATATTTAAATAGCCCTGTCAAAGCAGAGTAGCCTGTGACCCAATACTTACTACTGGCCACCAAAGGGCATCGATCACTTGGATAGGGCAGAAAAAGTGGTCATGTGTCCTAATTATATTCTTGTACTTTTAGAAGGAAATTAGTGATTGTTCCTATCATCTTGGAGTGCATGAGACGCACACAACCAGTCACAGTGCCGAGTGCTTGCACTATAAATCACGCGATAGGCCTCATAGAATAAGTCAGTGGTTTCCACATTCACCCAGTGGTACTTATAAAACAGTAGCTGTAGCAAGGTCCAAACAAATAGCCAGATATGCACAGTATCTGAATCGAACGCCACTAAGATAGCCAAACATATAACACATCAACGACAATGAGCACCACAAGGCTCGTCACACATGAACAGAAAATACATTAAAAACCAAATAGGAAAGGCACACATAAACTGAATCTGATCTAGAGACCAAAAAATCAGCCACGTATACACAGCACTTGTAACACCGATCACCAGTAGTCTCACATGCACAGGACATGACACAATGGGCGCTACATATACAGTAGCTGCAACCAAACCTACACGACCGGTCACATACACATACACATACACATATACATATACACATACACATACACATACACATACACAAACACATATACATATACACATACACATACACATACACTTACACATACACAAAACATACACCTACCCATACAAAAAACATACACCTACACATACACATGCACATACACAGACAGACACATACACATACACATACACATACACATACACATACAAATACAAATATACATACACGTGCACGTAAACAAACACACACGTCACGTCGCTCCGAAGTACCTTAAAGAGTTCGAGCACTCGCAAGGGCGTTAAATCGTCCTGTGCATTCTTGATGAGTGGGCTCAGTTCATTATTGCCCGAGACCGCATGCTCAAACGACTTCTGAAACGCCACATAATTTGGGTCAGGGCCTGCCTTGGCACCCACTTTTTGGGGCGGGTACTTGTTGTGGACAATATTTAGGGGCGGAATTTTGCGCACTGTCCCGTTTGTAGCCCCACAATAGGGACACTTTTTCTTCTTTTTGGTCATTTCCAAAACTGCTTTGTACACGGCACCGCGTTGTAAGCGATCTAAATCCGGATTACGGGACCGTTTGAGCATGCGCAGCTTCTCCATGGGGTCTAGCAACACCGCTGAGCAGTCCTTACAGATCATCTGCAGGGCAATACGCAAGCAACTGGTGTCAGTGTAAACGCAAGACAGACCAACTACATGCATGCAAACAACCGAGGAAGTGAGGTCAGTGTATCTCATAGCAGGTCCGAGCCAAAGAATAGTTATAGACAGACACAGGTGAAGACAGCTATATCCCACAGCGTGGATGGTACACCCACCTGTAAGATCTGTATGATGAACTTGAAGTATCCGGAGTGAAACACGGGCAACTCCAAGCGCACCAGTCCATAGTGACCGGGACACTCCTCGCGGCCGAGAAAGCACGTGTCACAGTACGATCCCTTGTTCGCCGCCCCCTGCAAAAGAAAGCATATTCATTGGCTGTTATATATAGCACGGAGCAGCGTTGAATCCTCATTGGATGATACGATAGTGACAGAAATGAGCACAAAGTTTGGCCACAGGAGAGTGCGAGCCTCCACGTACACGGTATGAAGTGGTATGTGAAACGCAGTACAGACAATCCCACTTCCTAGGGTGACCCAGGCTGTCTCACACTTAATATCTCTATACAGAAAGCAAGCTCAGGCAACCAGGCCAGGCCAGGCCAGGCCAGGCCCAGCCACAGACTAGGCAAAGTTGGCATGCATACTACCACACATTCACATTCAATGGCTGCTATGCACTCGGTATAGTACCATCCCCAGGCTTACAAAGCATCCGCATCAGCTAGCCTCTGAAAGCTGTGGCCACTTCAATATAGATGTAGCTACAGCGCCATCGTGCAAGCGTACGTGGACGTCTTTGCTCGGGGGCAGGTGCCAAATGAATGCATGTGCGACTACTATCACTACCAAGTGCAACTACTATCACCAGTAAGAGTGGGCATCTACGCACAGTGCCAAAGTCTATTGCATAGCGTCAAAACGAGTATGCGGGCAGGTCAGCTTAGTGTGTGTGTATATGGTGTGGTCTACGTTTATCAACTAGCTTGTACTGAGTGAATACAACACATTGGGATGCTGTAATACGGTTGGCGTAGAGAGAAAATCATGTGCCTTGTGCTGATGCGAGGTGATTTCCATATAGGGCCACCTGCACAAACCCGCACGTCAGGACCATACAGGCAGACATGTAGTATCCCAATTCTCCCCCCAAATATTCATAGTCATAAGGCTTTTGATTTGGCCAAAAGAGACAACATTCTAAGCTTACACACATACCAGACGCTGATCCAGGACACCGAAGGGCAGTGCTTTGCCGCCTGCTCCAGGCTCAAAAAGTGGAAAGTTCACACACCGCAGCGTGGCCATGCGCTCCATTTCTTCACCCGAAAAGATCCCAAGCTTGATCTTGGTGCTGTAGAGTGGTTGTATTAGCGTGGGGTTTGATCGTATGAGCGCGGGTTGTGGTCATATGAGCGTGGGTTGTAGTCATTTGAGAGTGGGTTGTGGTCGTATGAGCGTAGGTTGTGGTCGTGTGAGCGTAGGTTGTGGTCATTTGACCGTAGGTTTTGGCCGTACGAACGTGAGTTCGGGTCGTTTGTGCGTAGGTTTTAGCCGTTTGACCGTAGGTTTGGGTCGTATGAACGTGGGTTGTGGTCGTAGGTTTTGGTCATATGAGCATAGGTTGTATTTGACCGTAGGTTTTGGTCGTATGAACGTGGATTGTGGTCGTATGAGCGTAGATAGTGGTCATTTGTGCAGACTTTAGACATTTGACTTTTGGTCGTATGAACGTGGGTTGTGGTCGTAGTTGTGGTCATTTGAGCGTACGTTATGGTCGTATGAGAGTGGGGTTTGGTCATATGAGCGTAAGTCTTGGTCGTATGAGAGGTTGTGGTCGTATGAACGTAGGTTGTGGTCGCGTGAGCGTAGGTTGTGGTCATTTGACCGTAGGTTTTGGTCGTACGAACGTGGGTTCTGGTCATTTGTGTGTAGGTTTTAGCCATTTGACCGTAAGTTTTGGTCGTATGAGCGTGGGTTCTGGTCATCTGTGCGTAGGTTTTAGCTATTTGACCGAAGGTTTTGGTCGTATGAACGTGGGTTCTGGTCATTTGTGTGTAGGTTTTAGCCATTTGACCGTAGGTTTTGGTTCTATGACCGTGGGTTGTGGTCGTAGGTTTTGGTCATATGAACATAGGTTGTATTTGACCGTCGGTTTTGGTCGTATGAACGTGGGTTGTTGTCGTATGAGCGTAGATAGTGGTAATTTGACCTTAGGTTTTGGTCGTATGAGCGTGGGTTCTGGTCATTTGTGCATAGGTTTTAGCTATTTGAAAGTAGGTTTTGATCGTATGAACGTGGGTTCTGGTCATATGTGCGTATGGTTTAGCCATTTGACCGTAGGTTTTGGTCGTATGTTTTAGGGGTTTAATATGAGTGTAGGTTGTATTTAACCGTAGGTTTTGGTCGTATGAGCGTGGGTTCTGGTCATTTGAGCGTTGATTTTAGCCATTTGACCGTAGGTTTTGGTCGTATGAGCGTGGGTTCTGGTCATTTGAGCGTTGGTTTTAGCCATTTGACTGTAAGTTTTGGTCGTATGAGCGTGGGTTATAGTCATTTGAGCGTAAGTTTTGGTCGTATGAGCGTAGCTTGTCGTCATTCGAGCGTAAATTATGGTCGTATGAGCGTAGGTTGTGGTCATTTGACCGTAGGTTTTGGTCGTATGAGCGTAGGTTGTGGTCATTTGAGCGTAGGTTTTTGCCATGTGATAATAGGTCTTGGTCGTATGAACGTGTGTTGCGGTCGTAGTTGTGGTCATTCGAGCGTAAATTATGGTCGTATGAGCGTGGGTATTGGTCATATGAGCGTAAGTCTTGGTCGTATGAGAGGTTGTGGTCGTATGAACGTTGGATATGGTCGTAGTTGTGGTCATTTGAGCGTAGTTTGTGGTCATTTGACCGTAATGAGCGTGGGTTGTGGTCGTATGAGCGTAGTTTGTGGTTATTGGAGCGTGCGTTGTGGTTGTATGAGAGGTTGTGGTCGTATGAACGTGGGATATGATCGTATGAAAGGAAGGATGTGGTCGTATGAGCTTGAGTTGTGATCGTATGAGCGTAGATTGTGGTCATCTAAACGTAGGTTGTGGTCGTATGAGCGTGGGTTCTGGTCATTTGAGCGTTGGTTTTAGCCATTTGACCGTAGGTTTTGGTCGTATGAGCGTGGGTTATGGTCATTTGAGCGTAATTTTTTTGGTCGTATGAGCGTAGCTTGTCGTCATTCGAGCGTAAATTATGGTCGTATGAGCGTAGGTTGTGGTCATTTGACCGTAGGTTTTGGTCGTATGAGCGTGGGTTCTGGTCATTTGAGCGTTGGTTTTGTAGCCATTTGACCGTAGGTTTTGGTCGTATGAGCGTGGGTTATGGTCATTTGAGCGTAAGTTTTGGTCGTATGAGCGTAGCTTGTCGTCATTCGAGCGTAAATTATGGTCGTATGAGCGTGGGTATTGGTCATATGAGCGTAAGTCTTGGTCGTATGAGAGGTTTTGGTCGTATGAACGTGGGTTGTGGTCGTATGAGCGTAGGTTGTGGCCATTTCAGCAAAGGTTTTGGTCGTATGAGCGTGAGTTGTGATCGTATCAGCGTAGATTGTGGTAGGTTGTGGTCGTATGAACATGGGATATGGTCGTGTGAAAGGAAGGATGTGATCGTATGAGCGTGGGTTGTGGTCATTTGAGCGTAGGTTGTGGTCATTCGACCGTCATGAGCGTGAGTTATGGTCATTTGAGCGTGGGTTGTGGTCATTTGTGCCTAGGTTTGGTCATGTGACCGTAGGTTTTGGTCGTATGAACTTGGGTTGTGGTTGTAGTTGTGGTCGTTTGTGTGTAAATTATGGTCGTATGAGCGTGGGTATTGGTCATATGAGCGTAAGTTTTGGTCGTATGAGCGTAGGTTGTGGTCTTTTGAGCGTAGGTTTTAGTCGTATGAGAGGTTGTGGTCGTCTCAACGTGGGATATGGTCGTACGAAAGGAAGGATGTGTCGTATGAGTTGTGGTCATTTGAGCGTAGGTTGTGGTCATTTGACCATTATGAGCGTGGGTTATGGTCATTTGAGCGTAGGTTTTGGTCGTATGAACGTAGGTTGTGGTCGTATAAGTGTAGGTTGTGATTATTGGAGCGTAGGTTTTGGTCGTATGAGCGTGCGTTGTGGTCGTATGAGAGGCTGTAGTCGTATGAACGTGGGATATGGTCGTATGAAAGGAAAGATGTGGTCGTATGAGCTTGAGTTGTAATCGTATGAGCGTAGATTGTGGTCATCTAAACGTAGGTTGTGGTCTTATGTACGAGGGATATGGTCGTGTGAAAGGAAGAATGTGGTCGTTTGAGCGTGGGCACTGGTCGTATGTCCGTGGTTTGTGGCTGTGTTGGCGTGGGTTGTGGTAGTATGAACGTAGGATGTAGTAGTACGAGCGTAGTTTTGTGGTCGTATGAGTGTACTTTGTGGTCATATAAGAGTGGGTTGTAATAATAGGGTTAGCTCCTTATATAGTGGGTTGCAATTTTATAAGAGAAATCGCGAAATTGTGTGAGATGAAGTCCGAATGTGGTGAATTTAGAAGTTACTGGCGAATGGGAAAAAACACAGAGGGTATACAGATAACATAGAGGTGCATAATCAAGACAAGAGAGACTGCTGAAGACTGGTGCCTAGGGAGAGTTGCACGTTCCATGAGACAGCGATAAGTAGATATGCTTGTACAGTTAAGAACGAAATAATTAAATACAAACGAGATATGATAAGCATACATGAGCAATATATATATTCATCCTATTATACTAACCTACATACACATAAAAATATACATATTATATCATACTGTATATGTATATATATATATATATATATATATATATATATATATATATATATATATATATATACATATATATATACAAGTATTTACTTATATAAATATGGATGTTTATAAATATAAATAAATGCATGCATGCATGTATATATATATATATATATATATATAGATATACATACATATATATATATATATATATATATATATATATATATATATATGTATATAATATATAGCCATAACCAACATATATATATATATATATATATAATAATATATATATAATATATATTATGCATGTCGCATGCATGCGCATACATATACACATGTATGTGTATGTGTAGCATATATATATGTAATAACCAATGTATGTAATAATAACATATATGCATGTATGTATGTGATGATAATACATAATATATATGTAATAATATAATAAAATGCATTTTTTTATGTAATATGTAATGAACATATGTATATATAATAATAATATATATATATATATATCATATATATTTTATGTTATATGTTTATAGTCTGTATGGTCATATATGTTATGTTTGTATTATATATATAATATATATATATATATATATGTACATATATATAACTTATTATGTAACTATATGTAACTATATATATATATATATATATATATATATATATATATATATATATATATATATATATATATATATGTATAATATTATATATATATTATAATAATATATATGTGAAATATATGTATATGTATATATGTGTTATGTGTGTATTATACTTATATATATGTATATATATATATATATATATGTGTGTGTGTGTATTATATTTACTAATAATATATATATATATATAAACAATACAATACAACAGTATGATAACAATTTAATATTAGTATGTATATCTACATAACAATCTATAGCGAATACGTTCCGTGGATGATTTCCATAATATTATAGATACGTACATCTTTTTGGGCGCTCCATCGTCGATCAACTGCTGCTTCGGCATATCGGCTGATCTATATATGCCGCTTTCTCCACAACTATTTTGAACCGAATCCGAATAACCTCAGCGATGCAAAGTGATTGCGGTTGTGGAGGTGTACCTGAGTTGTCTGTCAGCAATAGTAATTTCTCTACCACAGCAACTATAGATCACATACGATGTTGTAAAGATGCAGCAAACCAGTCATTACGATGCCAACACGAGTGAATGGTTTGTGTATTTGATGACACGTTACACCTCACCGCTCACGTCAACGTATGCTCTATGATACCACCTTGAAATTTAACGATACTAAGTATCATACACTGGGTGTCTTCTAGAGGTCTATTGACAGGGGATAAAGGCAGTATAACGACATGTGGAATTATCAGAGTGGAAAAGGGGTAATATATCGGTCACCATTATTCTCAATTTATATATATTTGAAACATTTGAATGGTTTCTGCCGTATGTAACTGATTTTACGACTAGCTCGGATCCCTTTCATTTAGTATGGCACCTGAGTTGTTGTATATTAAACTCGGCCCAATTCTCGTCGCATATTCAAATTCGAGTCATCACTTTTTTCGATAAACAAAAATACCACCAAGAGACCTCAGACATACAACAAAAACTACCACATATGTAAAAATATGTGTAATATTTTTATGCGTTGCTTTTTAGTTCTGCTGGTTTTATGTTTATGATCAATACGATTGATATCTAATGTTATAACATACATTTCATTAGCACCTGCACTCCAACGGTTAAGCACCATGTCAGAGGACCAGCCCAGAAAGGCATCGCTGTGTCTCTACTTCGTCGACGATGTGAATCAGCCAGGCAGCTGCGGTGACTGTAAACGCCCGAAGGAGGCGCATGCATGTAGCACTCGCACCACAGCCTACCACTCCGCCGTCCCCTTCAGTCCATTCACCACCCGCAAGCGCACTACTGAACTTGCAAGCAACCCTCATATGCGCGAGATTCAACCTGCAGATAGTACGGGAAGAGCTTCGCCTGGGGCGGATAGTGCCAGTGGAGACGAGTTTCTTCCGTCGATAGAATCGGACGCGTTTATGTCGACCAGACAGGCTGCCTCGTTGCGAACGAAGTTCATCACGGAGATGTGTGATACAACCCGCAGGCGTCCACACCTACCACCTCTCAGTGCAATTGGCAAGGGCGATAGTAGTGAAGATCAGAACTCAGAATTGGGCACTGAGGGGAAAAATGGTGGTGCAAACTCGGGCTCAGGATGGGCCCTAAAATCGGGCAGGTAGACCCGGAATGGCGTGTGAGTGGGAAGGGCAGTCAGCAGGACCTTAGTGCGGAGATAACTATCAACGGATGCATTGAGGAGGTGCTGCTGCGATTTCAGGCCATGCTGCACTGGGAGGGGGAGGTGTGTGTGTGTGTGTGTGTGTGTGTGTGTGTGTGTGTGTGTGTGTGTGTGTGTGTGTGTGTGTGTGTGTGTGTGTGTGTGTGTGTGTGTTGTGTGTGTGTGTGTGTGTGTGTGTGTGAGTGAGTGTATATATATATATGTGTGTGTATATGTGTGTGTGTTTCTGTGGACAGCTTGTTTGTAGCTCACGTGAAGTGTTCCTTGTGAGCTACAACTGTGCGTTGGTAGTTCATTTGTGGTCCACTTGGCCTGATAGTGTCCTTGTCCTACATACTGCGGTAGGTGATACCACGTGCTATGTGTAACTCGTCAGTGTATTGTGAGGTGTATTTGGGTTCTCGAGTGTCGGTGGCCTATCCTGGAGTGTAATCTATGCGTGTCTCGTGAAGGAAGTATCCCAAAGTCCATGCGCAGATGCGAGCTATGTGTGTGCTTTGCCTGGCACGTTTACGCACAAGAACGGTCTCAATGTGCTCAAGAGCATAGCATTTGTGCATATGCCTATTGTGCGGTTGTATCAACTTTTCATATCTAAAGACGACAGAATATGTTAGTGGATTCTTTCGTATAAACGTTGGCAGGATAAGGTAAGGCCGATCTGTCGTGGATTTGCGTATCATTTGAACATTCATGCTGCGTCCCGATTGTATCTTTATGATCGCATAGGTGTGTCAATACACACTAAGGTTTATAAGCAAGTAATGACGTCAGCCCCAACCACAAGTGCGAACTCGTCACCGAACGCTTATAGGCATCAGATACTCACCACCACTGTCAAGGCCATGTACGTGTGCATCGATGTATACGTACACGCTATTTGGATACCCCCAGTCACTACAGTCACAGACACACTTGTCCACACTCACACACAGACCTACCCACTCGATTTCGCACGTATCTTCGCCACATAGCTTACATACGCATTCATCTCGAGGCAATTCCAGACACAAATCTTCATACACGTGCATGTATGCACATCCACATCCACATCCACATCCACATCCACATCCACATCCACATGCATGTATACACATCCACATGCGCGTGCACAGAACGTGTACTTGGCATGCCCAGATACGGCTGGTGTCCGACTTTCTCGCGTACTTCAATCGGCAGAGAATCATATCTGGACTCTTATTCGTATGCACATTAACACCACTAGGGCTGGGTCTACCCAGATATCGCCCCACCCTTGCTTGTTGTCTCTATGTTATGTGTTCTGTGAGCTTTGCATGTGTCCGTTCAAACGCCCAACCGCACACACAACCACGCCTGTTTGTGCTGGACATACCCAGATGTTGTACCACTGACGTTTGATGTACGAATCATTCGTGTGCTCGTGAGCCTTGATCTGTCAAGAAGCACATCTAGACACTCACTTGTACACACACTCACTCTGCTTGTACCTCACATGTCCATATATCGCACGGCATCGTACTCGCCTGCACCCACACTCACACTGTCTGTGCTTGATATCTCCCAGGCATCACACCACTGGTGCTTAGTGTACAACTCTTCTGTGCTATGATCTGTACATACACATGTCTACACACCCATTTGCACGCACACTCACCTTATTTGTGCTTGGTACCTCCCAGGCATCACACCACTGGCGCTTCGTGTACAACTCTTCTGTGCTATGATCTGTACATACACATGTCTATACACTCGCCTGCACTCACACTCACACTGTCTGTGGCCCGATATCTCCCAGGCATCACACCACTGGCGCTTAGTGTACAACTCTTCTGTGCTATGATCTGTACATACACATGTCTGTGCACTCATTTCCACGCACACTCACGTTGTCTGTGCTTGGTACCTCCCAGGCATCACACCACTGACGCTTCGTGTACAACTCTTCTGTGCTATGACCTGTACACACACATGTCTGTACACTCATTTGCACGCACACTCACACTGTCTGTGCTTGGTACGTCCCAGGTGTCGCACCACCGGGACTTAGTGTACAACTCTTCTGTGCTATGATCTGTACATACATATGTCTACACACTCATTTGCACGCACACTCACACTGTCTGTGCTTGGTACGTCCCAGGTGTCGCACCACCGCGGCTTAGTGTACGACTTTTTCGTCTGCTATGACCTATACATTAGCCCGGAGTCTCTGATGGACAAGATCTGCTACGAGGTCTTCCACGACTTTGGGACCATGTCCTTCCTGAAGATGTACAGGTACGTATCACGCCAGGGCTATACATATATAGGTGTTTGTTGAAGTTGTACAGGTACATATCACGCCAAGGCTATACGTATAGAGGTGTTTGTTGAAGATGTACAGGTACGTATCACGCCAGGGCTATACGTATAGAGGTGTTTGTTGAATATGTACGGGTTCATATCACGCCAAGGCTGCTCATATCGATGCTAGTGGTGTTCGTAGGTGTCAGTGCTAAACGTATCGAAGTGTTTGTAATACCGTGCACGTGGTTGTGATTCGCAGGCGTACTATGTTACTCGTATTGGGGTACGTTCTTGATGAGGTCAGGTTATACGAACTGTTAGCCTCGCACGGCGGCCGGAGACTATGGTAGGTATGTGATTTCATAGAGATCCGCGCGTGTGCTTTTAGGGCTGCCCTACAGACGGCTGGAAGGGTGGTACAGAAAACTGCAGCGGTATGCTATTTACAAGTTTGAGACAAGCGACGGTGAAACGGCTTTGAGTATTGATGTCTGTGTAGATATTTGTTGTGGGCGGTTTATGTGTAGTGTCTACTGTGTAGGTGCTGTACACTACCTTGCTCATACGCTGATCTGCATTATTACGTGCTTCCGAGCATAGCAACACTATGCTCGGAAGCGCGTAGCGCACCCAGCGCAAACCCTGTGCCCGACATCCTGAAAGTACTTCTTGTCCAATCGCGTCGCAAGCCTAACCCCTAAAATACACTATCGATCGCACTCCTCTAAACCCTACACCCTGAATAAACGTCCCGCTTTGTTCGCATCTAAAACTGGACTGGAAGTGTGTCCGCACCAACACATACCTCCATCTTCAGTTTATCCCGCACTACATATATATATACGTAAATGCCATACGGATGCAAAGCACACCTGAGAGGTCTCTGATTGCCGCTTCTGTATACCGTATCTCCACACACTCCCTCTCACAGCGCCAGCGACAACGACATCTTCAGCCATGCACTCAGTGCAGAAGGCGCCGCTGCTGAAGATACCCAACCAGACAACAGCCACAGTGGCGGCCAACGCGTGCTGCACACAGACCTCAAACAGGAGACGGCCAGAGACGTGGCGTGCTTGTTTCTACAGCACTGGTATGAGATACGTCCCATGGATTGGGAGAGGCCCGAGGTCAAAGCGCTGTGGAATAAGTTTCTGGGCGACGTGAAAGAGCCGGTGGGTGTGTGTAGGATAGGATATGTACGCGTGTGTGTCTGTGTCTGTGTATGTGTGTGTGGGGGGGGGGGGTGTTTGTGTGGGTGTGTTTGTGTGTATTGTCGGGTGCATGCATGTTTGTTTGTATGGTCCTCTTTGGATACTGTAGGTTCGTGAGTGTGTGAATGTGTCAAACTTTTAGACCCTTTGAGAATTCTGAACGATGTCTGATTTCGTTCGCACACATGGGTAGCGCATGTGCCTGACGTAGAAGAGTTGTCGAACTTGGCGCATGGCTTCTACAATACTGAAGTCAGCAAGTCCAGGACAACTCCTATACCCATTACACCCATACTTCGCCTTATACTGGGTACAAATAAGCATAGCTATCCCGTACTCTTGTTCACATTCTCACCTACCAAACCACCAGCACGATACGCGTCTGCCCACTGGCGCGGCTGATGTGGAGGTTCTGCGCAACAAGGCGTATGGCTTTGACAAGAAGGAGGTCAACAAGCTCTCACCAAACAATATATACACTACATTCATACTTCCCCATACACTATATACAAACAAAGCTAACCCTTTTTCACGCACTCATCTCTTTACTCACTGCATACCAGCACGACTCGCGACTACCTGCATGTTTGGCGGAGGTGGAGGACCTCCGCAACATGGCGTACGGCTTCGACATAAAGGTGGTTAACAGGAAAGTGCTTGCGGAACAGTTCTGTATACTGCTGTTCGACGATGTGGCGAGTGTGTCGCTCGCTGAGTTTGCCAGTAAGGGATGGCTCAAACGGCACAGGTGAGATTGAAAACATGTGGGGTGTGGATAGGAAAACGGGAAGTGTGGCTGGTGGACTGTGTTTGGCTTTTAGGGATGCTACCACAGTTGACAGTGATATTTCACGCCCGTGCATGCAAGAATCAGCGTCACTGTCCGTCCCACAAACCCGCTCCTTTGTCTCTGGATGTACCAGACTCTGCTATGTCCCCATCAAAAGATTTGGAATAACACACATATATATATATATATATATATATATATATATATGTGTGTGTGTGTGTGTGTGTGTGTGTGTGTATGTATGCATATATATTGTGATAAATATATATATGTGTGTGTGTATGTATGCATATATATTGTGATAAATATATATATATGTGTGTGTGTGTGTTATGTATGTATATATTAACAGATATATATATATATATATATATATATATATATATATAACTCCGTGTGTGGGTCAACATGTCCAGGGACTATTGCACCTCTCTACTTACCATTCCGGCCTCTTATCCAGGCATCAAGAGCAGGCCCCGGGAATCCTTAGAGTGCTACGCCGACACAACAGTGTGTGCCTGTTTGCAGCATCGCTTGTGCTAGACTCTAAGCCTGGACAAGAGAGGTTTCAGGTGCGTGTGTATAGTACTGACCACGTGTTCAAACCTCGTGACCTATATGGTGAATAATTGGATCCATTTCGTTGCTTCGGTCTTTGTGCATATACTTCTGTGCACATTTAGTGGAGAGTCGCGTGCGTTTGGTTGCTGTTGCAGTTGTGTATGGCCAGTCATCGCTCTGTATCGCCGAGGCCAGGCCTTTGCCACCGGCACAATACAACACCTTTACGTAGTTCAACTTGAGACAAGAATCGCTCACTTTTTAATTGTTTGTCTATCCCTATCCTATATTCGTGTCTGCTGGTACCCCTCAGTAGAATACATCTCTTCATCTTCATCTGCATCTTCACATCTGTCTCCATCTTTGTCTCCATTTTGTTCTTCGTCTACATGTCTATCTTCATCTTCATATCTGTCTCCATCTCTGTCTCAATTTTGTTTTCCGTCTACCTGTTTATCTTCGTCTTCATATCTGTTTTCATCTCTATCTCTATCGCAGTGCGTAGTGCAACTGCTGCGACTGGCTCTGTGGTTGAAGAAGAAAGGTTGCTATGACACTGTCTTTGCCCTACATGATGGCTTGCATTCACCTGCGGTGAAGCGCTTAGACACGTGCTGGGCTATGGTTGATCGCGTGCCTGGGTACGCAGAAATGCGGGCGCAAATACAACGGCTGTGTTCGCCCGCGAATGACTTCGAAAACTACCGTACTGAAGTGGCCGAGGTCAGTGCTTTTATGTCCGTATAAACGTCCATATATATATATATATATATATATATATATGTGTGTGTGTGTGTGTGTGTGTGTGTGTGTGTGTGTGTGTGTGTGTGTGTGTGTGTGTGTGTGTGTGTATGTCTGTGTCTGTGCCTGTGTTTGTTTCTGTGACGGTGTCGGTGTCGGTGTTGGTGTTGGTGTCTGTGAGTGTGTGTGTGTGCACGTGAGTATGCATGTGCGTGTGCGTGCGTGTGTGTGCGTGTGCGTGTGTATGTTTGCGTATATATATATATATAGACATATGTGTTCCGTTTGCTGTGCTGGTTTGTTGACAAGTCATATCCTTTGAACAGTGTTCCCGTATCATTCTAGATATGTTCGTGTATTGGTATTGAGATCACTTCCCCATCTCATTTATAATCTGAACCCGTTTAAAAGTCGTTGACTATATGTGCTAACGGTTTTACTCGTCCCAATACAACCTGCTTTAGCTCCAGACACTGACTACCGAATCAGTATCTGTTTTGTCTACTACCATTACTGACGCATGCGTCCAATAGCAGTTCGAATCCTTCTGACTCTAGCACTACTTAATCTTTTATACGTATATATATTACTTTTATACGCATATATATTCCATGAATGCCTTTTATACATATATATATATTCTATGAATGCCATTAATACATATATGTATTCTATGAATGCCTTTTATACGTATATATATTCTATGAATGCCTTTTATACGTATATATATACTATGAAACCACTAGCGCTACTTAATCTTTATACGTATACATATTCTATAAATACCTTTTATACGTATATATATGTAGAATGCTGTACGCTCTCTGTGCGATTGTCATGCCATTGCACCTAGCATAAACTACATGCACTGCTCATCTCTTCTATTACCAATCGCCTTCGCTGGACAGTTCCTGTTCATTCCAAACAGTGATTATTGTCATTTATTTGCACTGTTTGTTTGCTATGTTGACTGTTAGGCCTGGTATTTATCACCAATACCCCCGTGTGCTAGATTAGACCGGGACTTAAGTGGGGGTAGTTCAATGTGAGGATAAGTGTACCTATACATCAATCTAAGATACCCTGCACAGGTAGTACTGGATCGGTACATACCGTTTTAGTATATTTATATACTAGCCTAAGATGACGTAGTACTGGATCGGTAAATACTGTTTCAGTATATTTATGTAATAATCTAAGATACCCCTCTAGACGTAGTACTGGATCGGTACATACCGTTCCGCACTGTCTATTCGAACACTTGTATTGCTTGTAAGCTCAACCAGTTAACCACTTACTGTCCTTATCCTTTTTCCTCAATAGCTTCGAGAGAGCGACTTCTACATACCATACTTCCCGCTCATCCTCAAAGACTACGAGAAATGCGATCAGCAACCAGCAGGTGCGACGGTACTGAGTGAAGTGATGAGTGCTTACAGATTCGCCTTATTTGTTTCTCTGCCTCTTTTCATGACTGGTTTATAGTGACTACTGATACCACATCTGTAGCATCACTTTGCTAAGAATAGGTCATAGATACGCGCCGGTCGATCGTAAATGTTTGACTTTATAATGACGCCTACTGTTACCACATCTGTAGCATCACTTTGTTAAGAATAGGTCATAGATACGCGCCGGTCGATCGTAAATGTTTGACTTTCATAGTAAGCCTACTGCTACCACATCATAAATACGCGCCGGTCGATCGTACATGTTTGACTTTCATAGTAACGCCTACTGCTACCACATCTGTAGCTTCACTTTGATTCGGTTTGTGTATTTTTCAAGACATGGTTGCTTCATCACCCACCTCTTATGTCTGACTATGCAAAGCGTTGCTGTCACGATTAGTTCCGCACGCATAGCTTTGTGTCGTTTTATGCTTCACATTAAATTGCGTGACACATGCATACAGCACGTACCAGTTTATACCGATGAGAGTGTAGATATACCAAGTTTGTCCTGTTTCTTCTGTTAAGTATCCTAAATACCATTCTGTTCTCTCAGGAGATAGAAGGATAAGTCGGCAGCAGTTAGCTGCCTTGGCCGGAATACTAGAGCCCATCACCCGTCTACAGGTAGGTCTACGACTGTGCCCATGTCATGCACCGGTGGTGGAGGCTTTGCTTATCTCCACCTTTGTTATTACACCCTACAGTATACACGTAGTCCTGTCGCATGGGTTGGTGCCATCAAATGTTCAATACCATTGGCACTGGTCGTACCCACTGCCCGGCATGCGCACTGGACACGACCACGTTGTGAGGCATCCCGCTTAAGGCAGCCACTTCTATTACACACTACTTTGCGTCCAACGTTATTGTATACTCCCTTCTGCCTGGACTCTTTGAGGCCTTGAAACCCTAAAACCCCTGTAAGCCACACGTGTATCCTCCGTTCTGTCTGAGCCCCCATAAACTCTATAGTCCTATAATCCTATAACCCTATAACCGTATAACCCCATAGCCCTATAACCCTATACCCCCATAATCCTACAACCCTATATTCCGCACTCGTATACTCCCTAGTGCTTATGCGCCGTGTGCAACTGCTCTCTCCTCTGCGCAGACCAAACGACCGCACTGTCCACGCATTGAGAATTTATATTCGCTGCTGGTCATAGCCTTGGAGCCACGAATGTCCTGGGATGAGCTCAACAAACAGTCCATAGCCTCAGAACTAGGGCCCAAACTCTCGACGGGAATGCCACCCAGTAAGTAAACCTCTCGCTCTTATCTGCACTATACGTGTGCGAATGTGCACTTCGTGTGTATCGGTGCGCGCGTAGTCTGGTACCGCTACCTAAGGTACTACAACTGTCTATGTTTCTAAGCCTGTGAGTGACGAATATATGTAAGTCGTTGTTCCTAGCGAACAGTGAGCTGCTGCTTTATTCTAGTGCCGCTACCTCTGGTACTGCAACTGTCTATGTTTTCTAAGCCTGTGAGTGAAGAATATATGTGCTTCGTTGTTCCTAGCGAAGAGTGAGCTGCTGCTTTATTTTAGTGCCGCTACCTCTGGTACTGCAACTATCTATGTTTCTAAGCCTGTGAGTGAAGAAAATATGTGCGTTGTTGTTCCAAGCGAAGAGCGAGCTGTTAGCTTATTCTGGTACCGCTACCTCTGGTACTGCAACTGTCTATGTTTCTACGCCTGTGAGTAAAGAATATATGTGCGTCGTTGTTCCAAGCGAAGAGTGAGCTGCTGGCTTATTCCTAGTACCGCTACCTCTGGCACTGCAACTGTCTATGTTTCTAAGCCTCCGAGTGCTGTTTATATGTGCAAATCAGTGCCAAGCGAAGTGTGTGAGTGCATTTGTATTATCTGTTCGGGTCAGTAGTGTAAGCACCATTGACATATGGCGCGTTTATATTTGTCTGTGTAGTATGTGCTGAGGTGAAAGTGTTTTAATCGATCATCCATATTATTTCTAAACTCTACGCATGTTAATACTATCCAATTGTCATCGATATGTGTCACCAAGCCTGCACCTCTTCCTTATGTATCAAAAGCGCTTAACGCCATCCACATCACAAATCTCAGATGAGAAAATGAACGAGCCAGTGATGCGGAGTGGGCTTGAGCAACAGGTATGTTTACAACTGCAGTCCTGCCTTTATGGTCAGCCAAGTGTACTGTTAACAGTATAATTCTTTCCGGATTTAGATACCATGACGATATACATATATACATATACATATACATATACATATATATATATATATATATATATATATATATATATATATATATATATATATATATGATATATGTGTGTGTGTGTGTGTGTGTGTGTGTGTGTGTGTGTGTGTGTGTTATATATATACATATATAGATATATATAGATATATATATATATATATATATATATATATATATATATATAATATATATATATATATTCATATATATATATATATATATATATATATATATATATATATATACCTGAGTAACTGAGTAGCAACTCGCTTTCAACGGGCGAGCGTGACGCAATCGCGCCAAAATATGCTATAGCCGGTGTCGACGAGTAATTTGAGGATGCTACCTCGAACTGTTCCGAGTTCTTGTTCGTCTCAGATGTATTGACTGTCTCTCTGTCCGGATGTAATCTGTGCACTGTACAGTATACGCGTGACTATTGCAGTGTCTCACATATCTCTCTAAGCCACAGCCGGTGCCATTGTGTCATGTCAGTCGTTCCGGTCACTATTTGAATAGCCGTGGACATTGGCTGCTGAGCTCATTGCCAATTTAGGAGTACTAGTCGTCTGTCAGATTTATACTGCCTACTCCTAGTCAGAGTGATTTTCTTTGTTGGATGCTGCACATCCCGCTATGACTGCTGCACATCCCGTCATTGCTGCTGCACATCCCGCTATTGCTGCTGCACATCCCGCTATTGTTTAAATGTCTCACGCGTAGCCGTTGGGCTGAAGCCCTACCTCGTGTTCATCCCGCATACCTATGGCACTATGAGTAGCTGATTGTCTGTGCCTATTGTGCGTATCTACGCAATCGTTCTAGGCGTTATATGATATACACTAGGTGTAATATGGGCTACCTTGCTTCTGGTTCACTGGATTCAAAGGTCTCGCAACTGTTCGTCATTGGCGTCTGTTTAGTTGGCGCGGACATTGAGAACTCTGTTGATTGTATTTAAACCATTACAGGTGTTGCTGCGGGATATTGACCGCCTGTGTTCGGTGATATTTGCGACATTCGATATAAACAACGACGGCGTGCTGTCGCAATCAGAATTTGTGCACGTTCTGAGCAACTTCCCCTTCCTGGTAGGTATTTGCTCAACTGGATTATAGAACTACAGGCACGGTACCCAATATTCACTAGATGTTTTAAACGTATTGCCGCGAGTAAAGTATTGCATATACGGTATAACGCAGTGCGCCGAGGCGAAATAGACGTAATCGATAGCATAGGTCCGAAGCATTCTTGACAGCTGATTTTGATAGACAGGCTAGTAGTAGAGTGTGTAGTGCAAGGCATCCGCCTGGGAATGATATGACTCCAGATGACGACAGAACTTCATTTGGTGGGCATGACGGATTACACACCTTAGCTGAATGCGGAGTTAGTCAGGACGTGTATAGTGCATTCTCCCTGTTCTGTGGTGTTAGTTGGTATTCTACGCTTCCAGTCTACACTGCTGTCCTATCAAGTCGGCGATCTGCTTAGCCATCGGTACCTGTCATGGGGTGTAGCTGTTAACCGTGTGAAATGTGAGGTTGATCTCATATAGTGTGCCAGTAGATGGTTGTGGTGATCTGCTTAGCCATAAATACATGCCATGGGGTGTAGCTGTTAACCGTGTGAAATGTGAGGTTGGTCTCATATAGTGTGCCAGTAGATGGTTGTGGTGATCTGCTTAGCCATAAATACATGCCATGGGGTGTAGCTGTTAGCTGTGTGAAATGTGAGGTTGTTCTCATATAGTGTGTGTCAGTAGATGGTTGTGGTGATCTGCATAGCCATAGATACATGCCATGAGGTGTAGCTATTAACTGTTGATGGTTGTGGCGTGCTATCCGGTCTTGTCAGCATGGCGACTCTAGGCTCTGCACTTTGGCGTTGGCGCATGTCGTTCAAGTGCTTCTGTGTCGTTCAAGTGCTCCTGTGTCGTTCAAGTGCTCCTGTGTCGTCCATGTGCTCCTGTGTCGTTCAAGTGCTTCTGTGTCGTTCAAGTGCTTCTGTGTCGTTCAAGTGCTTCTGTGTCGTTGCAGGGGTGTCTTGCCTAGTTGCATTCCTAAGCATATGACCAACGTGGCTACTCGCGTGGCTACTCAGGGCTATATAAGCTGTCATTGGTTGTTTGGTGCTGCTAAAAGGTGTGCCCATAGTTGGATGCTCCCGAGTTGCTTCAAAAGTACCGGTCCAACATAGAGACCCAAAAAAAAATGCGTTCTGGTATTGCTTGGTGGCTCTATTTGAAGTGTTTCCAGTTGTGTGTTACCCAGATGCTTCAGGGCCGACTAGCCGGCTTCATCCGTTAGTATACTCTGTTGTATATGTACCATTGAACGCCTGCTTGTGAGTGAATGCCTGCTGTTCTCGGTCGCGCAGGCCTGGAGGCTTGGCATACGATATGTTACCCTGCTTCAGTCCCGTGTGTCTCTGCTAATATTGCGTTATTCTCCTGTATAGTGCACAGACTCTCTTATCACGAACCCACTCGTAGGGTCACTGTGAATGTAATTGGGTGACGCTGTTGTGTTCCTTGTGAGGCGCACGTGCTACCTACAGATCAAACATCCTATGCAATTCTAGAACATCGACTGCTTCTGCCACCTTTCTAGGGCAAATTTATAGACTTGGATGCCGATGGCGATGGCTTGATCAATCGAGAGGAGCTGCGACGGTGTCTCTTGAAGGCGACCAATGTGCCAGATGTGCACCACAGCCAGGTACATGTTTCTGATCACTTATCACAGAACCCTAAACCCCGTAACCCCCCTCTGCCAGCCCAGATGATTAGTGTGTGTGGACTAGTTCGGTGTTGAAGCATCGGCCCACTTCGGATAATATGAACATAACACTTCCGGAACACCTGAAGACAAAGTAAACTAACAATTCACTTTGTCTGTCACATGTTGTTGTATGGCTCAATCTTCATCCAACGGAACTCCACTGGATGACTGTACATCGCAGAATCCGGGTATGTTGGCCTGTTTGCCGTTGCACTGTAGTGAACGTCTTGAATCCGTATTTTTCCTTCCCTCTTTGTTGAATGAGGTTTTGTAACGCAGTTGTAGAGATTGATTTTGACCACGACGTATGCCAGAGTGCGAGCTGGAGTGAGCTGACGGATCTGTGTCGTTCATATTTCCGTTGACCAGTACACATACACCGAGCCGTATTCTACGAGTGTCGTTTTGCTGCACTCTAATCAACACCTCTATTATCCTCCTCCTCCTTAACCCCCCGCGCTCAGAACTAATGGAAGTGCGCGTCGTCGTCAACGATGACAACCGCTACTACACCGTGAACATTCGTCTGCCCGATGGCAAGATCCACACAGTGATCACGCGATACTCGGCTGTGCTGAGCTTCTACAACGATGCAAAAGAGGGGCGGCTGAGTATTCCCTCAACTTTTAAGGTGTGTTCATCGAGTGCACGGTCCATAAGTGGCATCGGGTGGTGGCACGGATTTGCTCTATCTGTGTCTGGGTTGCGTGTAGAGAAAGATTGGGTGTTAGGTTGCATTGTAGGAGGAGTGTCGTTCTGCCCCACTCCATGGCCTAGTCAGAGGGAGGGTTATGCCTGCCCTAGTCTCACGTTATGTACCCTTCCGAAAGGCTGTGGCTGAAGAACTGTAGAGAGAGTGAACATACGTGGGCATTGGGTTTTGTGATTCCCAAAGAGTTTATTGGGCGTTGGGTTTGTGGTCACCCGGTAGTTTATTGGGCATTGGTTTTTATGGTTACCCAGTAGGAGGTCGATATAGCTGTGAAGAGACTGTTGTGCCTTTCGACTGGTAGTAATTCAATAAGGCAACTTGCCATGTATTCTAGGCCATTTATAGTGCGATGCGTCATCGCTCAGTATAGCAGCAGCATAGTGTTTACACCACATACTAAAGACTCGAGTGTGAGAAGCTATATGTCGGCTTTAGTAGTAGTTTGCACCGTCTTTGGTACATTAACGGGAAATTTGGCGCCACCACCCCTGCAATGAGCCCTCCAATGATAGCGTATCATTGCTTAGCAGAGATCAGTACTACGCATCACCTACCAATACCTTGGATGCTAATGTGTGTCGTGTTTGTGATCATTTATCCAGTTCCCGCCGAAACATTACCTACCCTGCTTACGGGGTAGGTATACAGAGCAACGGAAAGAAGCGTTCGCCGAATTGTTTAGGCTCGCATGCAGGTTAGTAAGATTTTGTGCTCGGTTCACTTGGACTCGGTTTTTTCATTCCGGCTTTCCTGTGGCATTTAGTGGCGCTTTCTCAGAAGATTGTCAGTTCATGTGTATCACGTGTATGTTCTTTGTATGGTCGATATTAGTTTGTGAGTGTGTATAGTATCTACATACACGTATGTGCGAATCATGTCCGAAGTTGATTAGTGCGTGTGTGGTAAACATATGTTTCTTCATGCACATGGAGCAAACAAATCGCACTGTCCTGATCCGCAGATGATACATGTGAGTCTCTCTCTGTATATAGCACTTAACGCTCCCTACAGCAGTAACGTGCGATTGGCTAGGGCGACCTAGTCCTACTGTGTTATGTAGATATACACTAAAGCACCTGCCGTGAGCATTGAACTATATCATTCCCTGTTCTTTTATCCCTTGTTACAAACCTGTATCGAATCCGCATTGTTGTATCACATATACAATATGACCGGTTGTTCTCGGGCATTTCAAGAGACATTTTATACTCATACTAATAATCTCACCCTCCAATGTGCACAGCCGAACGGAGAACTTCGCATTCCTGGTATCCCGGGGTTTTCTGCCCAAGACTGTAGTCACTGGACTGCGGAGGAAATCGAGAGTTTTGACGGCGTAGCCACTGCTTAAACATTAGATTATAACAATAAAAGTTGTTTGCGAGGTGGATACGAGTATTAGATTGATCGTACTTCTACTGATAAGAGGATATAGACTCGCACTTATAAAAGTGCGCCACTCGTAGTTTATATAGAACTTTTCTTGCAAATAAAAGTTACCGAGAACGATGCATCGTTCATAACTTGTCTACTACTGATAACACTCCACCTTCAACATGTTGGCTGTGTTGACCTCTCTTGTTAGGTGCAAGTAGTTGGATCGCGTGTTGCGTTGTGGGGCCGATTTGGCTCATCACGGTTCGTTTATTAAGAGTCATCGCTTGTACTTTGCGATGTTTAAAGAAGCCTACCCTCATTTATCTAATTGAAATAAACCAGCTGGTAATATAGAATACAGAGCTGCTGCAGAGCGCTGGTAAATGTGACGCTGTGAGTTGTTTCCTCAAATGTGGATATAGAGCCAGTCACTACGCGTTAAGAGTTTGGTCTATAAAAAAGATATTTACATGATCTTCGAGAAAAAAACTTGATATTTAGCAATGGCCATTTAGAATATGATACGGTCATCTGACATAGCAATAAGATTTTCATTCGGAGATAGCATAACTAGCAGAGTTGTCAGTCGCAATGGATTATTCCTGCTGCAGCAACCACCTACTATGACACCGCGACTGACAGTTCAGGATTTTTGATTGTGCACCAGATTGTTCTATTTTCAGTTGTCAAGCGTGTGAGATACTCCCCAAAAAAACTAACCATGTTGATGATATCAATACAAAAGCGGATTGCGGCCCGGTTTTAGAGATAGAGGACCTCTAGTAGGATCTATTGGAATACTTGCCTGATGATCCTCTAATAATATGGTGGAAATAACACGCTGCCGATTCTTCATTTCAGTTGCGCGAATTATAAAACATTCAAATCTTATGCCAATGGTAACGCACTTATGCTTGACAGGTTGGGAACAATCAGAGCTCAGTTTTGCGTCTTTGAGATAGCATCCATGGACGCATTGTCATTGTGACTGTATGTGGGTCTGTGGGATTGACAGTTATTAATGTATGTATGCATGAAATACTGAAACAGGCTTAGAGGCCTAGACCATTACATATAGTATTATGTGGCTCCACCAATCAGATCTCTTTAAATGTGCAAAGTGCATTCCAGTGAACTTAAACTTCTGCGCGGGCTGTGACTACTGACTCGTGTTTGCTCATACATGTTGTTATCCGCCGACAGTCATCAGGAGTCATGTGGCTATTAATTGTACCAAGACGCCGTCACATAAATACACGTAAACACATAGTTACATGTATATACCAATGTTAAGCTGAGTTGTTCACCTAGTAGTACGTAGAGATCGTCTTACACAACACACGCCAAGCTGAGTTCCTGGTCTCCGAGTGCCTTGTCTGTATTGCACAGTCTATCCGCCCACTACTCGCATCCTCACGCGCGCATCGTCTCAATCCTCTTGAACCACGTGTACGCCAGGATGCCCAAAAAGATCAGAGTAGGTCCCAATGCTGATCGCTCACTTAACTTCGGCACGTCTAAAATCCAGGCGCCAGCCACTGATTTAACTAGGTTGAGCTTCGATGCAGAGCAGCTTGACATAGATGCACACGTAGATAAGGTTGATGGATATAGGTTAGTGCGCCCGTACTACTATGTTTACAGGGCGTTCTGTAAGGGGAGATGGACCGACCAAACGGTAATTGACACTCTAATAGAAGAATTCAAAGCTGGCACAGAGGAATACTACCGCACGGCTATCAAAGAGGGACGAATAGGTATGGCTGCATTCTTTGTAGTTTTAGGTTTCAACAAGTTCAGTTACGTTAATAATTATCTGTCTTAGAATGAAGAAATAAGGGACCATATTATGTGTGATAAGAAATCAATCCAGAATTGTTTGTTTACGATAAAATCTTTGAATCCTTGTGTGAGTTTATAATTGAAAACTTAATATGCTTACTTCAAAAATGGTAGTTTGTGTACAGCTAAATTAATTTATGACAGAAATATATATGTATATACATATATATATATATATATATATATATATATATATATATATATATGATGTGTGCGTGTGTGTGTGTGTGTGTTGTATATATATATATATATATGTGTGTGTGTGTGTGTGTGTGTGTGTGTGTGTATTGTATATATATATATATATATATATATATATATATATATATATACATATATATACATATATATATATATACATATATATATGTATAAACATGTATGTATGTATATATATATATATATGTATATATATGTATATGCATGTGTATATGAATATATATATGTATATATATATATGCTTATGCTTTATATATATATATATGTGTGTGTGTGTATTCATGTATATATATATTTATATATATGATATTCTTCCGGCATGCTAGTAATGGATGTTAGCGACGGTTAGTAGACACTATTATAGTCTGTGTGGACATGAGGTCAAGTAGTCATGTCGGGAATACATATCGAAGTCCTATGCAGTGAAAACAGGCCGCAATTTGGCACTGAGAGTACCCATAAATGTGTTCACTAAGGGAACCATGGTTGCTGACCATATTTCAGTCTACAGACACACCGTATGTGATTGGAGTACAATTATAGGCCATTTATATGGCCGTAGTTTGCCCCATCTCGGTGGATGTTCAATGAGAACAACAAATTACAGCCGATCCTTTCAGCACATTAGTATCGGTAAAAACGCTTTACCATTCACATGAGAACGCATGTGGCTGATACTTATATGAATATATATATATAGGCATCAATGAACGCCGTACCGAGGCAGAATATCGAATGAAACAGGGCGACCGTCTGGTGCATTGGATCCACCGCCACGAGCCACCGGTGACTGACCAACCAATAGATATCGTACATGAAGATGATGAGGTCATAGTAGTCAATAAACCAGCCAGCATCCCGGTACATCCGTGCGGGAGGTATAGGGTGAATTCTGTGGCATATCTTATGGGATTAGAATATGGATACCCTGATCTAGGTGTGGTACATAGACTGGATCGGCTGACCTCTGGGATCCTCATCCTTGGCAAAGTATGTATAAGCTGCAGGGTTTATGAATGGGTTTGTACGTGTTTACACTGTTGTGTGAACATGTTTGTGTGCCTTTATGGAAATAAGATTGTCCCCGAGTGAATGAGTGAGACTATAGATAGCTCATTGGCGTGTGTCGGTACTGAAGTTTGTGAAATAACAGTGATTATTGTGCAACTGCTCGTTATATATCGCATAAGCAGAACGTCTGCTTTTACACATAGTTGCATCGGCTCTTCACGACATGTGATAATGCCTGTATATTCACGCATCCGAGCCATTGTGGTGTTGAAAAGCAGAGGTCATATATCTCCAGTGATGGATACCCATCCAATGCACACCTCCCCATCCGAATGCGCGGTATAACATTTTTTTCTCAACATTTTCAATGGAGATTGGCTTAAATGTTTGAGTCATGAATTTGCTTAAAGTCACATGCCTTGAAGCTATCGCCGTGTTTCAACACTCGGTTTGATAGTGCACACAATCATGCAATCTCTAACATGTGGTGGTGCATTAACAGATGTGTATATCGCATCTGCACATCGATCACACACTCTCGGCCCATCAATACAACGTTGCCTGTTGTACATGATAATTTTTGAATTACTTCAGTATGGATACGATAGCAGATCTCCGCAAATCGCTATGGCATGCATTCGTAAGTGACTATAGTATCATACTTCCAGCGCACATCTTTCCATATATAAGTTCATTTTTAAAGGTATATGAGTACATGCGGTTCAATTTATGCCACGCACGCGTCCACTTGTCTCTCTGCAGACCACAAAGGTGGCCGCCAAGTATTCCGAGTGGATCCGTGACCGAGATGTGCAGAAGACCTATCTCGCACGGGTAAGGGGTGTGTTCCCGAGTGAGTCCTGTGCGTGTGATCTGAGCACGGGCATGATGCTTAAGCGCATGGGCGTGGTGGGTTGTACGCCCGATGGAAAGCCAGCCCTGACCAACTTTGAGTTGCTGCACACAGACGGGAAGACGAGTGTGGTCAAATGCATGCCCCGCACGGGACGCCAGCACCAGATCAGAGTGCACCTGCAGTATCTAGGTATGGCTTGGAAGTAATGGTTGTTTGTGAGATCGTCGAGTTTGTGGTACTGGTGGTACGTGTGCTTGTCGAGGTACGGCGTATGGTTTCTGAGCCGTACTACAATGATAGTGACTTGTTGGGCAGGAGAATAGCGGGTCACAATGTATACTACCTAGTATGCGACCACATTTCGCAATACCTGCATATTACAAAGCATCAATGTGTTACATAAGAGATGTGTACTGTGCATGTGTGACAGTGATCGCTGTGAACACTTTCCAATTTGATTTGCCCTCAGTATTCGAAGATGCTCTATATATTGACCGGGTAGGTTCGTATCGCCAAACAGACCATATTCAGTTCCCCACCAATTCAATACAAACATATCACAAACCTGCGCACCGTGTCTATCGTCGATTATCACGACTAAGCATCTGGTTATATGAATGAGGAATTGAACAATAGTTTATATCCCAGCTTCTAGTCTGGGAGCGTTTGCATCAGCCATAGACTCAGTGTCTCTGTTCAATGCTCCATCCCGTTTGCTATATACACTTTCTCATTCTCATTACTCGCCCAGGATTTCACTTTGAGTGCATGAGAGCGTCTATTAGCACGCCCTCGTAGCATCGTTTCTTCCGCGTGTGATGGTTATCTTTGCTTGACGAATCGTTCTATTCATGTGCGATGCCCATCCTTACGCCGAATATCTGAGTTACATCGCAGATGTTGGCGGGGTACACTTGCCAAAACCAAACTTCTGTATTTCACCAGCATGGCCGGAGCGGCAGGCTAAACACGTCTTCGCCTGTTTCATGAGTTGTCTATTGACTCCGGCGCCAATCTCGACACTTAATTCTCCAGGACACCCTATTGTGAATGACCCAATTTACGCACATCCGGCCTTCGGAGATGCGAAAGGCGACGAGCTAAAGGATCTAGCGCTACTGGAGCGGGTAGATGCGGTATGTGGCAGTCAAGCTTAAAGTTCGGTTGTGGGTACTGCTTCGCAAATGGTGCACCCGAACAGGACTTACTGAATATGACAGGCCTCAGAACGAACTGATGTTTTGGGGGGTATCAACTTCCCAAAGATTGCGTTTTCCGGGTTTGAGGCTGTAATTTTGCCTAAATTGCCATTGGTGTGTAAAAACGCCTCCTTTTGAAGTTGTTACCCCCTCGGAAGTTATCCCGTTCTGAGTCCTGTCATATTTGGTAGGTCCTGACATGAGCTGCCGATGACTACCATATGTATCTTTCGAGTTCTTTATAGACATGCGTACGTTTATTCTTGTGTGTCCTGATAGACATGTGTACGTTTATTCTTGTGTGTGTGCGTATTTCGTACGTTTATGCTGAGTGTGAGTATTTTGTAATTTTGCATGTTGTCAGACGGTGATTGTGGAGTTGCCGAGTTACACAGTAGCAAATTGCATGTAACGATTTTAGTTGCCTCCAAGCATTCATGTGCGTATGTGCGTGGTGTATGTGTTTGACGGGGACAGCTTCATCTAACACTCTTGTGAAGTCATCCTCGTCAACTTCCTCACACGCCAAACAACTACAAATCAGGCTCTACTGGCTGGAGTATTGCGGAACGATGCGCCGCATGAGATTTTCCCACACCAAGGTATACAACCAGAGACCCCTCAACTGGGGCAGGTACTTCCGGAAGACAAAACCGCCACCGCTTTTATCAATAGCACAGCGCTAAAATCTAATGTTAACGCTGAAGAACCGAGCGAATCTGGTTCGACGCTTGCAAGCACAACAGATGGGGTCCCTCTAACGACTGTTGGCCAAGTCGTAGACCTGGAGGTTGTATCTGCTGCAGAGGGAGCGGCGTACACTGCGGAGGATGTGAAGGCGAATGCGGATAAGGAACCGTCGGCGAAACGCACGCACTCGCCCACCAGACCCGACAATGTGGGCTCGCAGAAGAAGTACAAGAAGTCGTACGAAATAACGGTGAGTTGTACCAGTGTATGTTGACACGAGGGTGGTATTCGTCGCGTGTCACGTGTCTTAAAAGATGCTATGGCGGGTTTGGTGCTGCTATGTCTTATCAAAGTTCTAGGACGCCCGGAACGTCACCAATTGGTGTATGGACTGATCTCATTTCCAAGATCACTCTCTAATTATCCGTGCGTAGTAAAAACTAAAACAACGGCGCCCAACTCTCTCTTTAAGCTTCATGCATATATTGGTAGAAGTACTTTTCTCTCATCACCCTTATCTAGAATCTGCATGTGCTCCCATTGGAGGCTCAAATAGATTTTCATTGGCTTCTCTGTGTATTTTTTAGTGCGAGTCACAAACCCCCTCACCCATACCGTGCAATTGTGTAGTAGTTCAGAGCAGTTAATCCCTTTGGCCCATGGTATTTTCTTTGTACTTCCCATGCAGCACTACCACACACATCCATCAAGCGCTGAGTAGCTGCAGTTGCTGGCTAAAAAATACAACCAAGTTCCACCATCTCGGAGTTTCCGTAAACTTCACGTCCTTTCGAGCAGTTCTTCTACTCCCATATTGCTCGCGCTTACCCATATTTTGTCTTCCTGTTTCTCTCGCATATGTCCCTAGACCACACCGTTGGCAGCCGACATCGATCCCTACTGTGGAGAGTGCCGCATAGTGCGCCCACGGCCGCCCCCGAGTACAATGGTGCTGTATTTGCACGCGTACAAGTACGAAGGTGATGCGTTCAATTACACAGCTCCTGCCCCTGCGTGGGCGAGTGAGGGGTATACAGCCGATGAAGAGAGTAGTACGACAGGCGCTACTGATAACGGCATAGACAGGGGGCCCAGGCCTGGGGATGCAAGTAGTTCTGCTGCCGATGGAGAATCGAAATCAAATACGGGTGAAGATATTAAGCACGTGGACGTAGAGAGTGCTGCCGTCAACCTCGAACCGAAGCTGGAAACCAATGGAATGTAGAATTAGCAATTGTTTGCGGAAAGTAGAGAAATGAGGCGGGACGAAGGTGGTGAAGATGAAATTGAGGGTCATAGCGAGGTACTGCATGCAGATGAGATCAAGATCGGCGACTATGTGTAGAATAAATTACCCTCACGAATGGTTTGAACTGCTATGATGCTTTGGTCGAATTATCATAGGCACTGATGTCAAAAATGGTACTGTAAATGTGAAACCGTAACTTAGGCCGTATTGATCCAAGTATCGTTATAAGCTACTGAGTGTGTGTTGCGCGCATAAAAAGGTATTTACATATTCGACAAATTAATAGGCCAAAAATGGTTTTATTCCAATTTACAAACTTAACAATCTAAATGTTATTACATTCTCTCATTTGAATGTGTTGGTTCACCTCCACTACACGTACATGCGTTTCATACTCAGCATTCGCGTGTTTTCCAAGGAACAGTGTCGCCTTGTTCAAAACTCCGTCGTTTATACATGCAAGTGCCCTGTGAAGGTGCTTTTCTATCCACGGGCTTTCCTCCGGAGCACTTGCACTGAGCCCATTCCTGACAATGTTTTTTTTACAGGGTATAGTATACCCGTCTTGGAATTCGTTTCTACTTGTACGTGCAGGTCTCTTCCTCTATTGGAGCTTCGCACTATTTCAATTTTCCCTCGATAGACTTCGTCCACTCTGTACAATCGTTTTTCCCTTGCACGGCACCATGTCCTCGATCGAGTACTCGTTCTTCTTGTATTGGCATATCCTGGGTAGCGCCTGGCATTGTTCTAATTCGCTATTCTTGGCACAGAGACTATGCACCCAATCATCACAGTCTATACCCGAACATGGGATACACTCGTCATTTTGGTAGTCTAACTATAGGCTACATTGGTCCATTTTTTCAAAATCAGAAACAGCACAAGTTATAGTGCCTCCGGATTTGATGCTCCTCCATCGCAAGCACACTTTTTGTGAGCTCCCCTGCATTCAGTATCGGTACACTTACACACAACCCAGTCTTCTTGTCTTTCATACTATAGCGACATCTCTTGGAAGCTTTCTGAGTTTTCTATACTTGCAGGTGCACTCCGTCCATTCATCGCTGTCCAGCCTAGAAACAATACCACCACACTTTCTGCATGCACTTTGCCGTTGTATTAGCACTACTGTGAGGCCTCCGCGTAAACGGTCAAATTACTATTCTTGCACGGGCACTTGGTCCACATATCACAATTGCTATGGTGGCACCTTTCCAAGTCTCCTTCACCGTGTCGTTGTTTCCATATTGAGATTTCTTTGGCGTCTTCTGACACTTTTAGTCCGTTGTTCTTCCCATATTTACTTAAATGATCCACTCTTTGAAAGCTTTGTCGGTGCAGTGAACCTTTCCTAATTTGTAGTTTTGCGCATCATATGCACATTCTTTGTCTTTAAGTAGATTAAAAACAGATCCTGCTCTGTTTATCTGACACTGACAGAGTCCGTTCTCGACTTCTCGACGGTAGTCTTGTATAAAGTACTCGCCCTTAAACAGGCATACAAGCTTTTCAAATTGGCACGCGCACTTGCCGCGGTTATTGCAATTATAAAATGCGTGCTTAAAGTATCTTTGTGGCCATTTTAGATGTACTCTCCTTCGTAATATCATTGCTGTCCACGGTGCCTACTTCTATCACGCACTAGAAATTAAATCAAGTGGAGCTACACTCCTGGCCTCAGGTATCAGCTTGCCTTCCAAAGAGATCCTTGTGGTGTTTGTACGTATGCAATGGTTGCTGAAGCCTAGATGGATGAAAACAGAGAACTTCGAAGTTGACTTGAATCATCAACTAGGATTTGATATTGACAGTGTAATAGTAGGAATAATTTCATTTTATGATAATTTGGTTGTATTTAGTACTAATACTATCTGCTTCACACGGTTGTCTTGTGTAGCTATTTGCACACGAGTTAGCAACCTAGGGACACATTCGTACTAAGTCATAGCTCAAAAATATGTAACTCCCAATATTGTAGTCTCAGACTCAAATACGGATAAGATATCTAGATATCTTTCTTCATGGACACTTTTGGATAAATTCATACGTAGTCATAGTTTGAGAAATACCCGTTGAATTGAAGATATCGCCATTCGCCGTTCAATTTCATACATCGGTTTCTGGCTTTCAAATACGCATGAAGTATCTAGATCTTTTTTCAGCTATAGTTCAATATTACCCAAATTGCCTAATTTGTTATAAAAAAATAAGCGAGAAAGCCACAGGCAATTTCTTTTTTGTTAAAAAAAACCAAATACCTTTTTTTGGGTCGTCTAAAATATTTCGTTTGTTTTGCTTTCTTTTAAAAGAATGAACAAACCCCCAAAAAACAACATAACTATAAAAATAAATACTAGTCTCTTTTCTAAAGAAATATTTATATATCACGCGGACTCATGAGTCTGAGTGATAAATTGTTGTTTTAAAAATAAAAACAAATACTGTAGTATATACATAAATACATAAATATGTAAAATTGTATATTTTTTAAATATCAAAACAAAAATTAATAGTAAGGCGCTAATAAGTAAAATAGTGAATATTTACATCAATAAATTAAAAAAAACACAAGCCACAACTCCATTCATCCTTGTACATAAATCTATAAAATAATCAAATACAATGCTTGAGTATTGCATAATTTAAAATACAAACATTTTAATTGGTCAGTTTTGTCTAAACCACGCCAAGTGATAAAGTATTGCTAAATACAGAAATATAGTCAAGTACAGAGTAATAGATCGTGCACCAAACAGGTGTTTGTTAGACATTGCTAAAACTGCAAAACGTTTTGATACGAATAGCGAATATGTCGTCCGAAAATTCCAAATAAGCATTATTATTATTTTTTTGTCAACATATATGAAGGAGAAATGAATAGAATCGATAGATCCAACAGTGGAGTAGTGAAGGAATTTGGTTTGTTATAATACGCAGAGAATTTTAAAAGAAATTATAAATACTTTCAAGCTTTCAGTGGAAGTACACGATTTTGACCGCAATTTATCGTCTTGAATTTATCAATTTACCATGGAAATACAAGAAGTCATCAAGTATTGGCTTAATCTCAAAAGCTGACATAGTAGTATACACAAGTAGAAGAGGGGGTAAATAGATCGTTCCGCTGTTTGCGATGTTTTGCACACACAACTAAAACCCAAAAAAAAGACGCATAAAGTTTAAAAAATACATGATACGCTATAGCTTAGGTGCTGACTACTGATAGCGAGGTTACTATGTCCTACGAAACTCCAACCTTGTAGCAGATCTTGAAGCATTTAACTGATCTGAGTGGGTCCATCAAAATGCTACATGCAAGCCACAAGCTTCTACTTTGAGTATTTAAACTAAACCTCAACACCGACAAAGACATATACGACAAGCACTGTCAAAATACACCAAAATGTCAGCAATAAACCGGATTCTGCTATTGAGCATTGTATGCCTCGCAATGCACAATACAGAAGTATACGCTAGCAGCTACAAAAACCAGGTAACGTACAACAGCCCCATTAAGTGTAAGGACTCGTCCGTTGATTGTATTAGCCAGCACGAGCTCATCGTGCGGAAAGAATGCTGTGCCAAGGGAGACTACTGTCAGGACTGGGTTCCGGATTGCAGTGTTCGTACCTGTTGTGAGAAGATAATCTATGACAAGCCCAAGACTTGTGAGAAGAGCAATGTGAAGTGCACGGCTGGTTTCGAACTCACTGGAGACCAGGAGTGCTGTGGAAAACAGAAAAGCTGTGCACCTGGGGTGAAGACTTGCAATCGCAATACCTGTTGCGAAGAGAAGAAGTACGATCAACCCAAGAAATGCAAGGAGTCTGCTGTATCCTGTCCTAATGGTTTTGAGTTAATTGGAGGTCAGGAGTGCTGTGGAAAAAAGAAGAGCTGTGAACCTGGGGTGAACACTTGCAACCTCAATACATGCTGCGAAGAGATAATCTTTGATAAGCCCAAGACGTGTGAGAAAAGCAATGTGAAGTGTAAGACCGGCTTCGAGTTAACTGAAGATCAGGAGTGCTGTGGAAAACAGAAGAGCTGTGCACCTGGGGTGAAAACTTGCAACCGCAGTACCTGTTGTGAAGAAAATAAGTACGATCAGCCCAAAAAATGCAAGGACTCTTCTATATCATGTCAGTATGGATTCGAGATGAATGGAAAGCAGGAATGTTGTGGCAAAAATATGAACTGTGAAGACGGTGTCCCAACGTGCAACAAGAGCATTTGCTGTGACAAGAAAAAGTACGAAGAACCCAAAAAGTGCAAAGAAACGAACATCGAATGCGATTATGGCTTCGATTTAGTTGGCAAGGAGGAGTGTTGCGCTGTCAATGGCTACTGCAAGCCTGGAGTGCCCAAGTGCAGTAAGTCCACCTGCTGTGAGAAGCAAAGGTATGACCAGCCAACGAAGTGCAAGGATGATGGCGTTTACTGTGGTTACGGGTACGATCTAATAGGCCATCAGAAGTGTTGTGCAAAGGGAGACAACTGTGAGCCTGGTCTGTCAGACTGTGATCGACACACTTGCTGTGAGAAAAAGAAATATGATTTGCCTAAGAAGTGCAAAGACTCATCTGTGAACTGTGGACCTGATTATGATACCACCAATGAAAAGTGTTGCGAGAGAAATGATTATTGCCACCACAGTGTGCCCGAATGTAGCAAGAAAGTGTGCTGTGAGGAGAAGCCGTACTCACAACCTATCAAGTGTGCGCATGCTGATGTACACTGTGGGCACGGGAAGACCAACTATCATCAGAAGTGCTGCGCTGGCAATCACTGCGAGCCAGGTTTGCCCAAATGCGATCAGGCCACCTGCTGTAAGTATACCGGCCCAGTTGACCCGACAGGCAATTATTACAAGTGTGGTGACATCTCATCTCACAAGTGCAGTAATGGATACAAGCATGACACTGCATGCTGCCGGTACTCCAACAAATGTGGCGACTACGCTTCAATCAAGTGTGGTACTTCGCGCTGCTGCAAATAGACGTAATGTTTCGCTCTCTATATGACAATTTCAATTTTGTCGTTGCCAAGAGTTGCAGTCTACATCGAGTTAATGAGACGATCTAAATCGAAATAAAACCTATCTCTACAATTTGATTAGTATACATATTGGCGACGAGCCAAAGCAGGTTATGAAGAGACTTTGGTTTCTTTTAAATATCGATATGTTTTATGAGCCCACCATCGTAGTTTCAGAAGTACCTTAAACACCAAAGGTGTTGAATAAATATACTGAAAGAACAATCTGCCGCGCGTGGGTTCAGAGCAATTTAAACCACCTCGTCGGTGTGATCAGAAAGTGAGTGTTTCGCTAAAGACAGGTAGAATATCGTCCGCATGTACAGGGCATATCAATGACAACACGAAAGAGAAGCCTTTTTAAAAGCACTACTGTTTCCATCTGAAAGTGCTGATACACGTGCTCTGACTAGCAAAGGTACATTTCTCTCGATAGACGCCCCCGGTGGAAGCGTAAAATTGGAAGGGATCTAGACGAAACCTGATGCGAGCAACACATTCGATTTGAAACTTCATCGAAAGGGGTTTATATTGACCGATAAGGTTTATGCCCATGTACCCCAACAGTCGGCCCGGTACCTCTGACTACAGCTAGGTGGAGTGACAGAACAATTGAATATCTGGCGCACTGTATATCTTACTCCGAGAAGTTCTTCGATGAGCTATTGTTGACGTGGTCTAGAAAGACCACCTGGCCCTATTAAACAGGGAATGCAATATCCTAAAATTTCACATTTTGCACTAGTCTCTTGTCTGATTTTTCGACAGCAATGCAGTGGACTGTAAACACGTTAAAAAATAAATAGAGAGGCAGTAACTGGTAGGGAGACTAGCGACACCCATTCGTGCAGACATTTACTTCACACCGTACGGCTTTCAGGTCAAAGACGACGAGACTAAATGTGGGTTGCTACTTGGTACTCGTCGCGCATTCTTAACCTAGTAGATTTTTGAAATATTGCCCCTTGCAGTGTAGACTACTTTAATGTTTAAGCGCATAATAAATCATATATCTGCGAAGTTCGATACTGTAGCATGCGTCACACATTCACTTCTTTCCGTCTCCAACTTGCCTGGTGATAGGCTCTGAAAAGCGTACGATAATATGGGGCCGACGCAGCGTGGAGCGACCATACTGTACAGCTCGTGTATGCATAGCTGACATCCGAGTGTTGTTTTACATGTGTTTATGATTGACTCGTACAAATATGTGTGATAGAATTTTATTTTTTCTAGAATACATGTGATTTTATGCTTGCCCTATAGTCTCGAATCCCATAATGTAACTATTCGCTGACCATTCCCCGCCTTAGAATCGGCATAAAAGCCTAACCATGTTGTCCCTGAAACATGCGATAAGCACCCACAGGTCGTGCCTACCCTTTCACGTCCCATTCAGATGGCCAAAAGTGGTACAACTCAGCTGCTTCTGTTCACTTGTGAACCTGCATCGGTCGTGTCTCTAACAGAAGAACCCACCAGTCCCTCGTTACGTCCAATCTCGATTTATTCCCCTGCGGCCGAAGGAGTCACCGTGGATGTGGTAGACAAAAGGGCTTGACTCGCGCTATGGGCGCTATGATGCCGATGGGAGTCTGCCTTGCTAATGAAATTTAGAGAAACTGACCGGCTTATTAAACTCCCCTGACCCGCTTTTTGGGCTTGCCATCATATACACACAGTCCAAACATACACTGCTTCAGCCGCGATTCTTCCACGCCAATTTATAGGCTGCGCGCTCTCACTAATCACACGTATATCTACTCGATGCACACGTGAGGATCAAGCGTTCAAGCGTATGCGAATGTGCGCGTGCGTATGCGTGTACGTGTGCGTGCACATGTCCGTGTACGTGTACGTGTACGTGTACGTGTACGTGTATGTGTACGTGTACTTATACGTGTACGTATACATGAGCGTGTACATGTACGCGTACGTGTACGTATACGTGAGCGTGTACATGTATGTGTACGCGTACGTGCATACATATGAACGTGCGGGAGTGAGGATGGAGTTCTGTTGCCTACAACCAGAGGGACATTGCGCCTAGGAAAGGACCGAGAACCGTCTCAGCAAACTACCTATTTCTTGAAGACAGCACCGTTGTTGCCTGCGAGCACCACCTTTGTATCCTCGCCCCTGCAATGCACGAGTTCCCATTAGTGCTGCAACTAGAAACGAAACGTTCTGATAAGAGCTTCCTCTTGTTTTGAAAGAATCACTATGCAGCTGGAAACAACAACTGCTACTGCATCTATTACGCATCTACAGCCCTGAGGTGTGGTAACTCAATAGAAACCACTATCCCTGAATGCTCTCGAGATCGGTTCAGGACCGACACGGTGATAATTCTGGCACGCGCCAAAGATTCTAACGAAATATACATATTCACGTGAAATTGATCTCAAAGCGACATTGAAATATGTAACAACCGACTTAAATCACACTGTATAGCAAATTTTAATATCTTAAGTACCATTACACGAGTGTTCGTCGAAAAAAAAAAGACCATCCAAAAGTGTGTCTGTACATCAATGGCTTCTCGTGTGCAAGAAGGAGTACACAAAGATACGCATACATGCAAGCTATACGAAAACATGTGCATTGTCTGCACTCATATGATTGTATACACACATGTATATATATATATATATATATATATATATAAATATATATATATATATATATATATATATATATATATATATATATATATATATATATATATATATATATATATATATATATATATATATATATATATATATATATATAATTTCATATAATATATATATATATATATATATATATGTATGTATATATATATATATATATATATATATATGTATATACGTAGATGCACAACACACACCAATACTTACTTGACAGGTATTTGCATATATCCACGATCGCCCGTCTTGGATAGCATCAACACTGGTTTTGACCTGTTGACTATAGTCGAGTCGCCCAGCTGATATCTCGCATTGGCTCCCCATGCGTATGTATCATCAGTGTCAAGCGTTACACAGACACTCCCTTCACCTATGCACAAGTCCTTGACCGTGACGGCCGTTGTGCTTTGAGATCCCTCATCGTACTGTGTCTGTCAAATCAGGTACAAACGAGGAAATTTTAAACTGAGGTGTCGCTTTTGGATCGGAACTAATCGAAGTGGGTTTGATACGCCCTACCTACTGTATGAAGCAAAAACTTCGCATCTGTGTCCATTCCGAAGCAAGCGCAAGCCACACCAGCAGCATCAGAGAAAGTACCGGTCAAATGCACAATGACACGGGTAGTAGGCTCACTACGTAATATGGATCTCTAAAATGGGTACCGTTTACATTATTATATAAAGAACTGGAATCACGAAACTAGGATAATACACATGTCGCGAGAATCTGCTGAGCATGAAGTATTAGAGCCAACTCACCAATCCACTGACAGTCTTCACACTGGTCGGAATCCCGACAGCATGGCGATACTGTATGCAGAAGGAAAGCAAATTTCTGGAGTGAGTGTGTGGTGTATAGTCGAGACAATAGTAAAAATTGGAATGAAAATCAATGTTGCTCCAGACCAGTTCTCACAATGGTCTGGTCAGATACACAAGATCTGCATAACCATGAACTGTTGTGATACTTCTGCAAAAGTAAAGGATCAGACGCACCATCTGAAGTATTTTATATCTCACTCTGATCTCGTCAGCTGTGCTCGACTACATATCTATGGAATATTTCGATTGCTTGCTGGTAGTAACTCTTCTCGATGATAAAAGCACAAGAACGAGGCTCTAAATTAACGAACGACGACGCATATGAGTGCAACAACCACTAGAAAATTGCAATATACACGTTCGATTAGATTGGGGTATTTGACGAGACCCAGAAGCTTCAAACAACACGTACGATTCCTCCAAGCACGCCCATAAAAGTACTGACGACTAAGATTTCGCGATCAGGACATTTTGATCATGATATTCATGAAAATAAATGTATTTGCGGTATAACACACGCACCTAGGTTTTTCAGCAGCTACCTACACCAACGCCTCACTGCACTACGAGAGCATGCGATACAGTTATAGCTCACTCAAAATTAACTATATACTAAAAACGGGTCATACCTGACCATTCCCTAGTGTGCCACTCAACCCCGAGCCAAACATCTTCAGCACCACACCCTGCGGCGACTGTGACTGCAACACCACGGCGCTACAGTCCCCTCCAGCGGCAATTTTCAGCACCTTGTTATCCCTTGTCCTGTTCCAGATTGAAATGAAAATGATACAATACCTGGTGATCAGCATTTGGAAGTGACAAAGCTCTCCAGCCTGGGTGTGCCCGGCGAGTGCTTCGAGTGCTTCGAGTGCTTCGCTCAAAGGATGAGCTCATACGACTCCGCAGAGAAATTTAATTTCCATAGGCCTTTAGTGAGGAAATGAACTACAACCACCCTTGCCAGATGTTCTGAAAGTGGGAGTACTCCTTGACTACGATGTGCAAGCGACTCAACTGATTCAGGAAGATGCTCGATTAGTATGTAGTTTCCCAGCGACATTTCCAGAAGATGTCAAGATGTAAGGAAAGCACACATAACGCATGAACCAGGTCGCATGCACGATGTGTTCTTAAGCGAGAATTAAGGGACTGGCAATCTTCCAATAATCAGGCAGGACTAAAAGATAATGGCTAATACCTACTACCTACTTCATAAAATTCAATGGCTCATCGCCAGATCAAATAAAGACGCATACACTGTGCACGTCCGAGCCACACGTATTGTAGTGCAGGCACCAGGGACCCCAACCAAATATAGCGCACAAAAGTACGGAGGACCGCATAGAGCTGCATCACGTGTCTTATGTTTTCCCTTGCGTACCTGGTATTCGGCCACCAAGGCGTATT
>LUCW03002176.1:65000-122500 GCA_001586965.3 Sphaeroforma sirkka | reverse complement strand
CCTCCGGATATCGTGGAAGGTTCAAGTCGACCCATGCCTGTGCATCTCTCGCCGGCCTAATAGCCGAGTCAAAGTTTAAATCCTCAGATATCATTACCTTTATTGCGGTGTGTTCCGCCGCATCTCTCCAGAACTCGATAAAGTATGCAGGTACCATGTACAACAACACATGTGTAACCTCCTTTGGGATGGTATCTGAAAGCGCCAAGTCTTCGTAGTATATCACCTGGAATCTCTCCTCTCTCGCACGTTCTATGTACCGATGAAAGAAGTATATAGGCGAGTCTGCGACCATCTTCAGTGTGAAGAAAGCCTTCTTGGAGGTGAATTGGTATGGCTTGGTGTGGCTTAACTCTTGCAAATTTGTTTCTATGATAGTAGAGCTACCGCTTTCATACTGCTTCAGTGAAGCGATACATACTGTATACAGAAATACAACGCCCAAAAAGCGCAGTGCCAACAAAACTGCCCCTTTTGAGATCATATTATCGTCTATGTGTATGTGTGTGCGTTTGAGTAGGACGATCGACCAGCCTTCACGACATACAATGATTGGGTAAGATTCTATAGTAACTTGGTGTAAACACAGTCCACCGAAATATTCTAAAGGAATTGGTTTGATGCGAACTTGCATACATTTGTGAAACCTGCGTTTCCAACGTTGTTTTTTTTTGTGCCTCTAGATGTATCTCTTATTAAAATCAATCACTTGCACAATCGCTCCTAAAACTTTGGGGCGACATACATTGTTCGGTACTACTTCTCTGTCAAACCGCCTCTTTTCGCCATCCAATAATGTGTTTGCGCGCGAAACTATGGCCAATTGCAATCACCATCAAAGCGAATAGGCATTTCAGGTGGAACTCAAAGTCTCAAACTATGTGATTCAGTATTTGTGTGACTCTCCAGTCTCCGTCACTTTCCGGTGACTGGTCTGATGAGGAGGGTATGGAGTCCTTGGACCTGATATGTGCACACAGTATTTATATATTTACAAGCGCTACAACGCCTGTACTAATTTATAAATATACATATAACAAAGAATAACACGAAGCATCACGTAACCCCGAATGGACTTCTTCCTATCAGTCTGCTAGAAACATCACGCAAAATCTCTTGGGAGGAGGTACTTCACATGTTGTCGGGTTTCTCGTGCTCGTTTTAGCATTCCCATATGCCCAAGTAGCTTCCTCACTTCCGATAGTTATACTCTTTTCTAGTTCGACATATCAGAGTAGTGCTACATGATATTTAATAGCACTCATAGGTAAGTGCCAATTAAAGTGCGCAACTTATACACCATAAATATATATATATGCATTGATATATACTTACGATCACGATGCGGCGTAGACTAACAAGAGGTGCGGTTCAGGCAGCTCGGCCAGCTGACAGTGACGAAGATGAACGGAAAGCAAGCAAATCCGATCTTGAGACTTCCGATGGATCGAGTTCAAAAGCATCCGATACTGTTCAATCTAAGGGCTCTTCGCGCTCACGTGCTTCACAGAATGTAAGCCGAAGGTCATACAAGGAAAGTAGGTCATCCAGCAGTGAGAGTGAAGAAGAACGTACCAGCACGAAAGACAAAAGTGCTAAGACCGCGCGGGAAGCACGTGCGACCATTCGTACACGCATACGAGCATCCGCGCGCACATTGCAGTCTAGTAGATCCAGTGGGAAGAGTTCGGGTATTGCTGAGCAGCGCAAGACTATCAACTCGTTCTTCCAGAAGAAGAGTGACACAGCGCCGCCGTCACCCGACGAGTTGTTGGAGGCCGAGAGACGGCGTGAAAAGCAGGTGAGGCGTATGGACCGAAGTGCAAAGGATATGAAGCGCAAGGGCAGGCGACAACAGAGTCAATATGGGACTAACATGGGCACACGCACGTCGCACCGAAATGCGAGTAGAAGGACATACTCGGAAGGCACTAGTGATGAGGAGAGCTCGCAGATTGACAGCGAGAGCCAAAGTGTGAGTGTGAGTGGGACCAGTAGTGATGATGGGGAGGAGAAGGGGAACAAGAGTGTCCGTAGGTCTGAAAGTGTCAGTGATGAGTCTGGGCCGGGGCCTCGAAGAAAGAGGGCCAAAGTGGCCGGCGGTGGTGGTGATGGTAGGGAGAGTAGGGCTACGCGTAGTACGAGGACATGTGCCAGTGCCAGACGTGATGTCAAGAGCACCGCAGCGGGAGAAAGCGCCAAATCGAGTGCAAGCGACGACGATGATGATGATAATAATGATGTTGATGTACAACCCGTACGGAGATCGGCCCGAGATAGACAGGGGAAACGGAATGGGGATGTGAAACTCAAGGAGGTCAAAGGTGACAGGTATAAAAATGCCAAGGCGAGCGCCGGCGAGCGTGAGAGCGAGAGTGAGAGTGAGAGTGAAAACGAGGGCGAGAGCGAGAGCGAGAATGATCAGGTTAGAGGTAAACTTGGCAAAGTGAAGGCGAAGACGAGTGAGCCTATTGTGATACTCTCGTCTGACGATGAGCCCAAGACATCGAGAAGGGATTCCAAGGGCGCCAAAGAAGACAGCAAGGGTACGAGCACCAATGAGGATGAGGACGAAGAAGAGAGTAGTTTTGCGACAGTGAGATCGAACTTTAAACGGGGTCTCAAAGGCATGGCCTACAGCGCCGGCAGACGCACCACCCGCAGTCAGGACCCGCAGAGTGTGGCGATACAAAAAGCTAAGGCGGAAAAAGCTAAAGCTATAGCCGAACAACAAGCCTCCCAGGCGCGCAGAGCTGCGCAACTTGCGAGAACAAATACTCGGAAGACTGCGGCTGCGAGGGCCAGATCTGTGCGACAAAAGATGACCAAGAGCAACAAGGGAGCGTATGGGGAGAGTGAGGAATCGCAGAATGACAGTCAGGGTGACAGTGGTAGCGGCGGTGGCAGTGACAGTGGCACGGGTGAAAGTGACGCCAACAGTAGTGGTAGTAGCAATAGCGATGGGGAGAGTAAGGGCGATAGCGCAAGCAGTCCATCTCCTGTGAAGGTGACGCGAAAGCGGAAACTGGGCCAGAAGAAGCGCAAGACGAGTAGTGTGAGGGCGCTGGATGTGACCAAGATCAACAACGGGTTCAGCAAATCCGGCAGAGTGAAGGTGAGTGGAGTGAACACAGCTAAGAGTACTGTGTGAGTCATTGTGTGCGTGGAAGAGAGCAAGAGTGAATGGGTTTTTAATCTGAGCAATGATGTACGATATATATATATAAACCAATTAGGTGTGGTATATGGTAGTTGCAGAGATTCGTAGATCAATGTGACGTTGTTTAGACTAGGTAGGTCCGATCTCGTGTATTAATGTGTGTGAACCTCCCGTCGGAGCAGCATAGTTGGGCTGTAAATGGGCTTTCAATAGCAGATCTCCTTGACGAGGGTACCTCTGCGCGCTCTAAAGTAAGGCGTACACACTAGACGCGAGGCTGACACGCGGGATCACACATGGGGCATTTCTTGCTATGGTAAATATATACTCGTATGGGGATGGACTCGAACTTCTGCTTGAATTTATGTTACAATAGGCGCGTGAACCCATCTTTATATCCGCAGACAGCCTCCCGGCGTTATACTCGATCGCACACGAGCTGCTTGTTGATTGCCAGCGAGCCCTACATGTTCTGTTCTTCTTTCCATCTGAGCATATTTCCTAGCGGAAGTCACATACATATGCGCTATATATAAATATATATATATATATATATATATATATATATATATATATATATATATATATATATATATATATATGTATATATATATATATATATATATATATATATATATATATATATATATGTATATATGTATGTATATATATATATATATATATATTTATATATATATATATATATATATATATATATATATATATATATATATATATGTATATATATATATATATATATATGTATATATATATATATATATATATATATATATATATATATGTGATGTGTGATGTGTGTGTGTGTTCGTATGTGTATGTATAATATGTATGTATGCATGCATGTATGTATGTATATATATATATGTGTGTGCGTGCGTGCGTGTGTGTGTGTGTGTGTGTGTGTGTGTGTAAGTGTGTGTTACGGTGGTGCGTGATGATTGGCGGTGCGTGATCAAGCATAGAGCCAATGCGTTTGGCTCGACATGCAGTATTGTATCTATAGGGGACGTACGCTCGATGGCTTCAGAAGTCGAAAGGTACATGTCCAGTACTATGTGTGATATCGTACCTTAGAGTAGAAGTATAACACAAATTTCCTGCAAGTACTACCTTAGCTATGTGAGGGCATGGGACGTTTAGCATGCGCGCTTGCGGCGTGTATTTATGTCGATGACTACTTCTAAGCCTGTGTGTTGTGTTCCCGCTCGTAGGTTTCTAAACTCAAAAACGAGTCGAGTTCCAGCGAAGACAGCGAGGGCTACTTTGTTGAGGAGGATAAGTGGTACGAAGCTGTCACCGACCCTCCCCCTAAACTACCCAAGGAGATGCGACTGAGCGAACTTTACATAGAAAAGGTGTGTGCAATGTAGGTATATGTATAAATGAGATTGTGTGCAAGTTAGTTGTATTTGTTACTGCTTGCAAGTTAGGAGACAGCACAGATCGAATCTCGATTAGAAACGAAGCTTATCAAGTGAGATGAGTAGAGGATAGTAAGGGAGTGGTGCTCGGGTTGTTATGTATCATTGTGCGACCAAACTTGATCTCTGCGTAGATGGTTGTGACATTTATGTAAGCATGCCTTGCTCTAGTGCTTACTATTGCAAACCCAGTTCAGACTTGTAAATATGGCACATTTCTCCATTGTGAGAACATGCTGTATGGTAAGCCTGGAGTGAGCGGCTCAACTGGCATATGACCAATGAGTGGCTATCGCGATCTCTTGTAAGGAACCAGCTGAGCCGCCAACCCAGAAGCTACCTGTCATATGGCATATGTCCAGTTATATATCTTTTCTTGCGCCATTCCTATCCAGTGTTCAGCTGTGTGCACATATACTGGTTGAACCTATATCTATATATCTGTACACGACGGCAATCATGTTTGGATGTGAATCTATAGCCTCGAGGTAGTGGTGGGTTTGCTAGGCGACTCTTTGCGTTGGGATTTGGTGCTCATACGACTGGTTTAACAAACTGCATCCTTGATGCTGACCAGGATGTACACGCACAACCATCCGGTGTGTTTAGTTGGGGTCAGATTTGATGATGGATACCACAATATCCAAGCCATACACTGCAATAACCTCCTATACAACTTTGCATATGTCCTTACGTATTCCAATTCTGCTGTCCTGTGCTCCTCTAGGTGCTGGACTCGAAAGAAAATGAAGACACAAGCAAGAGTCGTGTGTTCCAGCTCAAGTTCCACGGTTTGTCGTACCACAATCTGCGGTGGGTGACCCAGGAGGACCTCAATAAAAACTTTAAGAGCGGCAAACAACGCGTGAGAAACTTCCTCGAGAAGGACTCAGGATCGACCTTCTACGAGCCTGGCCAGGTAAAGATGAGTGATGGAAGAAGCCGGTTCTTGTAGTTGAGTGTTGAAGTGACCAAATGATTCTCAAAACTAGTGTTGTCCGAATTTGCATACTTTAGGGTTTACTAAAAGGTTTTAGGGGTATATTCATCTATGATATTACATACAATGGATTGACTATTTGTATTCCAGGCCTTCAACCCTGCATATCTACACGTAGACCGTGTCATCCAGCACCACCGACCCAAGGGTCTGTCGGGAAAGATTTGGTACTTGGTTAAGTGGAATGGTCTGGATTACGAAAAGGCCACGTGGGAGTCCTCTACGGATCTGCAAGACGCTGATTCTCAGCAGGCCGTGAAGCTGTACCGTAAACGCAATATTGTATCCAGGGTGTGTTAACTTGAGAGTATGCGGCAATGCTAAATGTGCTTTTTAAGGGATAAAAAAGCGTTTGCAAAGGCATGTTCGCGGCAGGTGTGACGGTATGTTGGTGTGCCCTATGGAATAATATCGCAGACGCAACATCGTACCCAGGGTAAGTCAACAAGTATGTGACTATGCAAAGTGTTTCTTCAGGGGTAAAGGCAGGCTAAGCAAAGGCACGTTCATGGTTCATGAGGTATCGTAGTGGTATATACAATGCATCTGTTATGCGTCCCTTCCCATTCCGTCTGGATCCGTTCTGATCGGTTAATGGTGCACGCTTGGCTCATACGAAGGTCAGCAACGACTATTGGAGGTTATAGCCTGCCGAAAAAAATGCATACACTTTATCTCTCATACGCGTAATTGCTGTTTTGGCATGTGCAGGTCAAGGTACAGGACCCCCTTGCCTACCGCAGCACGAGCCCTGTTTACCAAGTGATTGAGGAGTCGCCTAAAGACTTTCCGGAGCCCTACAAGCTGCTCGACTACCAATTGGAGGGCCTGAACTGGTGTGTTACAGCGTCCCATTTCGCTCTGTACATTGTTATATATCCCTTTGTCTGGATCGATGATTTACAGATGTATATAATTTGCTCCTGGGGATTGTAGTTCCTTGCACACTCTGCTTTGCATTTTCACACCCCTGCCATCTCACCTACCATGTACTCCCAAACTCGTGCTCTGTCGCGGACTTGTACAATTCCTCCAAGCATTTTTACCCTCACGTATATGTCTGCTGTAGATAATCGCACTTATCGATCCCTATGAGTGTCGCCTGACGCAAACGTGTATTATCACACATTTATACCTGAATTCCGCTTTGCAGGATGGTCTGGCAGTGGCACCAGGATCGCAACTGTATACTGGCGGATGAGATGGGGTTGGGTAAGACAGTACAGAGTGTGGCGTTTATCCACCACCTACACGTGACCCTCAAATTGGCCGGGCCGTTCCTAGTGGTGGCCCCTCTGTCGACTATAGGCCACTGGCTGCGCGAGTTCGAAACATGGACGGATTTGAATGTGGTGCTGATCAAAGGGTGAGTGTGCCTGGCGAAAAAGTATCCCTTTTGCCTGAAAATTCGACGTTTGTGAAAGTGCGTGAGTACTCATCTATATGAGTGCGAGTCGTGGACAGACGTGTAGGCTGTGTTAACGAGTATGGGGATCTATTGCGCCTATATGGATAGTATTGGGGGATTGAAGGGCTTATTGTTGGTCTGTGACTTGGCGTGATTGTTGCTCGCCCTTTTTGGCTCTGAGTTTGTGGCCTGAATGCTCACCATTGTCCGTGTGGGCCAAGCAGGCTGACACATGTGTATCAAATATGAACAAGCTTGCAAGCAACAACTCTGGCAACACCAGAACACGGTCACTGAGTCCAAAATCGGCCAATAGTTTCAATGCCAAGCTAGCACCGCCGTTGCTTCAGTCGCAATCACGATTCAACCAAAATTGGAAACTCTTCAACATTCGACGACACCAGAACTCGCGGTCGTACTAAAAGTAAAGCAATGCCATCTGACTGCATTGTATCATTGATTTTCTACTACCACACAATCCACAGATCTTCAACCAACCGCAGAGTGATCAAAGAAACGGAGCTTTTCCATCGCCGGTATGGATGCGAGTGTGAAAATTCTTTTTTTTTGTTTTTTGTTTTGAGTTTTCGATCTCATTTGTGCGTGCGATTTTCTGTGCGGCGCAACGTACCTCATGAAATATGAAAGGGCCAATGCACAGCTATGTCTGATCACGTGTTGCCTATACATGATTGGCCATGGACATGGAAATCGTACATGACGCTGAAGATGCATGAAAAGCAGGGCGGCACCCATGCTCGCGATAGTCTCTACGAGCCTGCGAGCGAGCACATTCGTATTCTCTAGTGGGCAGACAACAGCGCCGCGTACACGCTCTGTCTTTCAAACAACCATGGACAAGCAACTGAACTCGTCCCACTGTACGACCTATTACCTGCATGCACAATACAGCGACGGGAAAATGGACAAGAAGCAGTACAAGTTCGATGTGATCCTGACGACGTACGAGTACGCGCTGCAGGAATCGACGCTGCTCAAAGCCATCCGGTTCACCACGTGCATCCTCGACGAAGCCCACCGACTCAAGAACGTGGACTGCAAGCTGCAAAATCAGCTGCGCGAGTACAAGTTCATGCACCAGGTGTTGCTGACCGGTACCCCTCTGCAGAACAGTGTCAATGAGATCTGGGCCCTGCTGAACTATATGGATGAGCCCCGCTTTCCGGATTTGGAGGATTTCCTGGATGATTTCGGAGACATGAAATCGGACACCGATGTGAAGAAGCTGCAGGATGTAAGCACATTGAAAGTTTCTGCACAGCATGACCTCGGTGGTATCTACCTGTAGTCTGCTCTGTTTCATACTGTACAGTGCATGCTAATCTGTCCTTGGCGTGGGTCGGGTAGCTTTATATCAGTGTTTTGCCGGGGCTTGTGCCTAACTCCTTTCATTCATATACTAGCTGCCGACGCCCGTACTTATTTTCTTTAATATGGTCTGTATGGAACCTTACTTGTTCTTAATTAGTTTCATCATCACTTTGGTGCATATTTATTTGGACCTGTAATGTGTCGTCTGCCTCTAACACGCGCTTCTATTTCAAATCTGTCCTTGGCAGGTCCTGCATAAATATATGTTGAGACGCGAGAAACGGGATGTCAAGAAGGAAATCCCTCAGAAAAAAGAAACTATTGTGCAGGTCGAACTGACGTCCATACAGAAGCGATACTACCGAGCCATTCTCGAACGTAACCTCAAGGTGCTAGCCCAAGGTATTGGATGTCTACCTTTGCTTCATAATGTATATACACGGACAAATCTCTGCATCCAACCATATAATCAAGATATTTCGGACAACTTTCAACAGGTGACAATAGCTTATGTACGATTGTCGGTTGACTGAGGGTACAATAAGTTTCTGTTGTTCTACTTTTGAGCCTAACCCTGCGACAGGTTTATTTACCGAAATAGAAGAATATTTCGTTGTAAATATAGAAATGTAAACATATACACTGCTCAACGACTCTGATTATATCCCTATGGCAGGCACTTCTCTGCCGAACTTAAACAATATATCCATGGAGCTGCGGAAATGCTGCATCCACCCGTACTTGATTACTGGTGTGTCGAATTGGCTAGGCTATCGCAGTACTTTCGATTTTTTCAAGAAGTTCTCATCGTCTAGTGCACAAGTTTTAGTGGAACAAGAGGTTGCAATAACTGTATACGGATATGAAATCTCTGTGGCATTACAGATGATGTACAGGCATAGTTCTATTATTTTGTGTTTCTTGCGGATGTATACGACGGCTGGGTGTGTCTGACTTCTGCGACTTGGCACATCACACCGATAGCTTACTATCTTACGGAATATACACCTTTGTGCACCAATATACATATATACGGCACTTATCATTTGTGTGTTTGTTTATTGTATGCCTCTCTTTCAATTAGGCTGCGAGGATAGCGTTATACTCGAAGAAAAGTGCGACACGCCTGAAAAGAGGGATCAAGCGTTGATCCACGCATCAGGCAAGATGGTACTGGTTGACAAGCTTTTGAAGAAATTGAAGGTATGCTGGATAGATTGTTGTGATTTCTATTCTAGAATAGGTTTATGCTATTTGCTGCGAAGTTAAAAAGGTATTGTACGAGGTGGCGTACAATGCGGGAGTCCTCTGTTTGCAGACTATGTACCTTGTGAACGCATTTATTCCTTATAAACATGTGCTTTGCGGCCTGTGGATGTATGGGAATACATACGAAATCTACAAGCATAGGCAAACGTGCGTGTCGCGTGTGATGTACATTGCTGCTGACTGGACGCATACAACGCACTTGTGCTTCTTGAAAATAGACCACGCATAAAAATGACCACGCTAACCCACTGCATATCTCAGGTGTTGATTTGCTCATTGACCGCAAAAGTTGAGCTTGTTTTGCTTTTTAGTTTTGATGCCACCCTGTTCGTATGAAGTATTGACGACTGCTATATTCCTCGTTACCTTCGATTGCTACGATCTAATGTGCTTTCTATTCAATTGGATCTAATGACCACTTCGTGCAACTACTTGATTTCATAATCATATCCTTCAATTGCTTTGATTTCATGTACTACTTTGATTTGGTGTTCATTTTATTCTATTGCTATGATCTAATGATTTATATTTTAACAACTTTCCATAATCACAGGCCGGTGGACACAAGGTTCTCATTTTCTCACAGATGACGAAATGCCTAGATATTCTCCAGGATTATCTTGAAGCTGCTAAGTAAGCTGTTCTGTAGCGTATCGAATTGGGAGGGAGTTTAGATTACATTCTAAATTAGGAGGCGTTCTTTGAACAAGTGGCATATCGGACAGCCTCGTAGCGAGCAGTGCCGTGATTCTGAGTTAATCTTGTACACACGCATTCACAGATGCTCTGACCTAATTCTTATACAGCTACAACTTCGAACGACTTGACGGCAATACCGGAGGCGAAGCGAGACAGCAAGCCATCGACCGTTATTCTAAGAAGGATTCGGACGGGTTTGTGTTCCTTCTGTCGACCAAGGCTGGCGGTGTGGGTATCAATCTGACAGCTGCCGATACGGTGATCATCTACGACAGCGACTGGAATCCGCAGAACGATGTCCAGGTACAATGCTCGTGTCTTTGTTACTATTTTGCTATACTTCGGTCGTGTGACAGTTGTCTTACGGGCATGTTTCGTCTGTGCACGCCACTTCGAATTGTTTTGCGTTTTGTCTCCTTCTCTGAACTATGTACTTGACCCAAGCGTGCACACTAAATCTGTCTACGTACGATTGCTTTGTGTATTGTATTTTGTATTCTCGACTTTTCACTTGTGTATGCTATATGTGTTGTGTTCTCGAAGCCTTGCGGCCGTGTGCAAATATTCAAATATAACAAGAACATGTTGGAGGAGTCTCAGGCCTAAACATACATATACATATAAGATCTATATATATAAATATGTTAGCTGAGGCACTATGCCATGACCAAGAATGGCCTCGCTACATCGCTTAATCATCTTTCCAGCTGTATACCGTAGCACACACCCTGTCACAATCCTGAAATTCGACGCAATATATACATCCCATGGCAGTTACAATGTAGCGGTGCTATGTCTTTTCCTGGCACTCACTACATTCGCTTGTCACACACTGTGCTGTCCGCAGGCACAAGCGCGCGTGCATCGCATTGGGCAGAAGTCCAAGGTGGAGATCTATCGTCTCATCACACACAACACCTATGAGGAGGAGATGTTCAAGAAAGCGAGTATGAAACTGGGGCTGGAACAGGCCGTTATGGGCAATATGAGCAAGTATGTCATAAATGTCACGCTTATACGCGCTATATCTGACAGCATATCGGCGACCGGCGATCGTGTGAGTTGTTGTGCGCAGCTTACTATTGATATGGACTAAGGTGTAATGGGTAGTATAGTGTCTGGTATAAATATTTTTTGCAACGAGTCGCATGTTGTGTCGAATACCAGTGCTATAGCAGTTATATATGTCAGAATGTTCACTGATCCCGATGAATCATGGGTGTAGGATAGTATTATTTTGTAACCTTGCATTACTTTCTTCGTTTTTACTTCACAGAGATTCCAAGCCTGGCTTGTCGAACAAGAAAATGATTGAGGAATTGGTGAAGAAGGGTGCGTACGGTACCCTGATGGACGAAAATGTAAGCTGCTTGTAATTTTTTTTATGTGTGCGAAGGTTCTGGTAGCACTCTCCTGTGGTAGCCACTAACTATACATTCCACATCGTAGTATCAGAGTTCTCATTCCTTATTAGCGACCAATGTACACGCTTGTGCGCAACGTTTTGCTACAAGTAATTTACACCTTTAAAACTTCAATCCATCGATAGAGGCTCCCTCAAGCTATGGCCCTATGAGTGGTAGGATAGTTGAATAGCATTACCGGGGGATGCTATGGTGGAGGGTCCCTCCTACACCCTTTCTTTCTCATATTCTTACTCAAAATACTCTTGGGGCCTTTGATTGATTGGAAATCTGCACCCCTAAACTCTGTAATAATTTCTATTTCAATACGTCTATGTACATGTATACACGTGTTTATCGTCAAATTGGTAATAATATCTATATATATATATATATATATATATATATATATATATATATATATATATATATATATATACGCTCATTCGACCTAATCTATGAGATGCATCAAGTCTGTGAGAATACGTGTGCAAATATTTAATGGACATATCTATCTACAAAATAGTAGAATGGTATGTATATATCCTTCTCGCTGGCATCTTAAGTACGTATGAGTTTGTTCGTATGTTTAATTTCATGGATGTGATTGTATGTGGATGAAGGCTTGGATACGCAGTCTGTACTACCAGTTGCGTATTCTCCGATATGCAACGCTGAGAACCCGGTACAGCTGTACAATAACATTATCCACAAGCGCTCGAGAACGACATTGACACACAACACGCATACTTTACCACAGGACACCGAAGGTAACAAGTTCTCTGCGGAAACAATCGACGAGATCTTGGAGAAACGTGCCACAGTGGTTGTGATGGAGGAAGATACTGAACAAGGAGCCTCTTCTTTCGCTAAGGTAAGGCGGTCGATGCATGTAGGTATTTTCCGAGAATCAGATGAGAACAAAAAAATACGTGCGCGGACTTAATTTTGATTTTCAATTTTGCAGAGGCAATAGGGAGTGACATGTGTACGCTTTATTGTGTCGTAGTGTGTGCGTTTTATCATACTTGGTCAGATTTACTGAAAGTAACAAATTTCTTCTGCATTACGCTCTCCTGGTCGCGGCGGGAATGATCACTGTTCCAAAATAATTTGACGCGTGCAACTGTATAACGAGGATCAGCTTGAACTCGCCAGTACAGATTCATCTATGTTTCGGCAGACCCACATACGCCGACGTTGTTTTGGCCTCGCCATTTGCAAACCATGCCAAGCACACATGCACTCGACACGGCGTACAGCTGTAATTGCCTTCGAATTGACGTTCATTTTCCATATTTGTGGTATTTTAGGCTAGATTCGAAGTCAAAGACACCATTTCAGATCTCAATGTCGATGATCCTGAATTCTGGACCAAATGGGCGCAGCGACAGAACATGGATATCAACAAGCTGATGAAGGAAAGGTAGGCGTATCACATTAGTTTGCGGATATAAACTGGTATAGTATCTTCTAAGTTCGAGGATCCTTTAGGCATTTTTTTCCTGTACCAGTTGTGTGCATATATACAAGTGCGCGTCTACAACCCCCTAAATTCTGTCACAAATTGAATCTTTGTTCATACTTGTGCACAATGCAGTGAGGATGATAATATTGTGTATGGCGCACGCAAACGCAAAAAGCCAACGTACTACCAAATGGCCCATGCATCCGGGTCTGCCAAGGCGAAGAGAGGAGCCTCGAGGTATGCCAGATTGCTGTGGATGTTCGATTGATCACAAATTTGTATGGCTGTAGCTTTACATCCATGCGTATATATATTTGTATATATATATATATATATATGTGTGTGTGTGTGTGTGTGTATATATATATATATATATATATATATATATATATATGTGTGTGTGTGTGTATCTATCTATCTATCTATCTATCTATCTATTTATTTATATATGTATGTATATAACAAGTGACGTGCTACACTATAGGACGGTTGATTTACTTTTCGGTTATTAGCCTCTTCGAAATATATATATATATATATATATATATATGAAACTTATCTGCAGTGACTAGTAGTTTCTTTCTATACACTGGACATTAGTAGCCACCATTAACATACTTCAGACCGCTCGCAGCCGCATTCAGCAGCTCCTACTAACATGTGCCGGTTTTATTCATATCCTAGGGATGTTGAGCGAGGTTCTGATTCCAACGATCAAGACTTCGATAGTGATTCCAGTAGTTCTGGAGAGAGTTACTCCGGAGCCTCATCTGTGGATGAAATGGTATATATGCTGCCTGTACCCCTGATATGATATTATCGTTTAGATAATCGTGTAACTTTTAAACATTGAGAGAAAGGGAAGCGTACGCCTATGCTCGCGCGAAAGTGCCTTATTTATCTTACTTATACAGAATATGTAGGTGTGTAGCTTTCGTTGCACTGTCGGAAGTGCCTCTTTCTGCACTGGGATGCAGTTTACTTTTGCGTAGTATATTGACGCTACATACATGCTCAACATTGATTTCAGCTTGTTACTGGTCCTTTCTTGTGTGTGGGATGTATTTTGGTTGTGTGCTAGTTCGACTACACCTGTTATTACCTGCCAGTATCGTTTGGCTGAAAGAGCAATTCATTCGAGCTGCGGTGAGGTGTGATTGGCTTCGCGAATTTGCCCTTGTCTCAAAAATCATCAGACAATCAATTTACTATACTAAATCTGCTTCAATGGAATGTCATGTAACAGGGTGAGAAAAAGATCAAGTTCAGCAGAACCACTATCCAAACGGAGAAGGATGCTTTGTTGTTTGAAAAAGCGCTTCAACGCTATGGTTGGGGCAGATGGAGGGAGATCAGACGCGATTGTCGTAAGTGCGAGATTTGTGTGATGTGATCTTTCGCTCTAAACTCAATCTTCTACTTTGATTGCCTTGACTGCCAAGTCCAGCTGATGTGTTGCATATCCCCTTTCACTCTGTGCTTCCCGTACAAACCTCGCACGAATCTTCAGATCAATTTCTAGTTTTAGTCGTGTGTTACCTGACATTTGAAACGTATAAACTTATAATGGAGCCTCTTCTGAGCACAATACTGTACCCACTTCTAGCGAGCACTCAAAAGTCACTGTTTCAAACCTATTTCTCTTGTAAGAATAGCATCGTGGCGCCTGTGTTATTCTAGCTGTGTAACAAATAGATACAAACAGTAAATAGATCTTAACAGTATTAGAAGCCGAAATTTTGAAACATTTACGTGTCTTGAAGGTACGTGTCACGTAAGAACTGGGTATTCATCGTCAAATTGTTTGTTCCTCTCTCCCAGCTAAATTGTGTGGGAATTGGAGTGACTTCCAGATAGCGGCCATAGCCCAGGAGATTCTTCTGATTGCGGTGGACTCGAAGACCGCGTCTAACGACAGTTCCATGGTGTTATTTGTTAAGCGAATTTGCAGTGAATTCGCCAAACAGCACCAACCAGCGCCACCCGCACAACCTACCTCTCACATACAAAAGACATCTGTACCTATTGCCCGTATGTCAACCGATGCTATGCCACACGGTGAGAGCAGAGGACCCGTTGCCGCAGGGGCAACGGCAGGTGGTGGAGGGATCACTATTACTTCAATCGTGCCGCCAAATATGATCAACGGGGTGGCAGCCATAGTGAACGCGCACACGGACAATACGACTGCGAACCCTGCCACAAACGCTACAACTGACGCGCAAGCGCTACCACCGACACAGGCACAGACAGTCCCGTCACAACATCCACAGCCACACCCTTCAACTCACACATCACCCACTCTCTCAGAACAAACAAACTCCAGCATCAGTCTGCAGACACCTCCGATACCCCTCTCTCCATCCACGACTGAACCTGCACTGCCAGGGGCAATTGCTACTGTGGCGCCTGTGAGCTATAGGCCTGTGCACATGCAATGGATAGACACGTACAAACCACTGACTGTGGCGGCAGGCGAATTGAGGAAAATCTGTATGTTGTGGTTTTGTAGTCTCATTCAGTTTACAGCACATGCAGAGAGATACTTGCTGGCTTTTATATAGGAGCGCATTACTCCCTAGTTGGGCTCTTCTACTCGCTGTTCTAGTGTACCTGTGTCAGCCAGTAGATATCCTATCTTCCTATGCATATGTATCGGGCATTACCGTACTTTTCCACGCCCATTTTTGCATGTTTTTGCCTACTTCTCATGCACACGATTCTGAAACACTGTAACTTATCACATGTTTGCCCATACTCTCTTTTATCCTTACAGCTAAGTACAGGAAACGATTGCACACAGGCACTATCGCCGTGCGACTGTTTAATCAATTGATGTATGCGGACTGGATGAACAACACGCTGACCCATCGCGCGCTGTGGGGAAAAGTATGATGTTCAAATGTTTCTTTTCTACATTGAACTAGTTCCATTATGTTTATATTTGATTTTGTATAGTGTGTATACTGTGGATCCTGCGTCCTGTTACTGTGCAGCAAGTGTCTCTTTAGCGGGAACATGCTTCAATATCTGAGCAATATTTACTTTTCGCTCAATGGAGCACAAGGGTGCCTGCCACTGTGTCACAGGGTATTGTATTATTGTATATGTTGTTCTTCATCGCTTCATCACATAATGTGTGAAAAGTATGGCCTGAATACACTCACCATGTGGAATAACAGCCCACCGCTTCAGTTTTCCAGCCACTAACTTTGACCATTAACTTGGTTCCCCATTTAATATCATAGCCATACACAACGAACAACCAACTGCACGAGATCACCCTGGGGCCTATGCTGCACTTCAGTCCCAAGACGCACAAGATGGAGGTGTGTCCCTTTGCGGAGAAGTGGTGGAGGGACGCCACCTACGACGACAAAGTGTGTGCCGTGGCCATGGCTCGACACGGCTATGCCACGCAGAAAGTGGTGGTCAGCAATGTTCTGGAGGACCCCGGCCTGGGCAAGTTGCTGGTATGTTTTAGGGCCTGGACATTTTGCTTGCGCAGTTGAGTTGGCGGGTATCAAGTTGTTTAGGGTTATTGTGGTACAGCGGCAGATACGCGCAGAAAGCGGTTGTCACTAAGGTTTTGGGCGCCTCCGATCTGGATAAATTGCTAGCCTGAGAAGTTGGGGTGGCGGGCGTCGTGTCATGTAAGGATATTGTGGTGCAGGTGGGATACATAGTTCAAAGTTTAGCTGGCGCTGGTGCAAAGTGGCTAGTCATGTGTAGGACGTTTACCTTTATGGCTATTATGCCATCGATAGAGTGAATGCACGTATGGTTGTGATTGTATCGCCATTGGAACTTGTTTACATAGTATTGCACAGTATTGCGAATTGATTCGGTACAGGGAGAGCCAATCTCTTTTTTTTATTGGTTAGAATTAAATATATTTATCAACCAGTATTATCCCATTGAAATATTTGCCCCCTCGCATACCTACACAATACGTCGAAAACATACTGGAACTCGACTCCCATATACTCACACTTATAAATTTACACATAAATACACATATAAATATATATATATATGTGCGTGTGTACGTACAGGCATCTACCGTGATGAAGGTGCTCAACAAGTCGATGATGGCGAGCGATGCGGGCGAACCCCAGCCCTCCACACTCATACACGAATTGGACTTCGACCACAAGAAGGAGCTGGAGGCTGAATTTATGTCCATCTTGAAGCACAGCAATAGTATGTGTGTATCGCGTTCGTTTACCACGAGTGCCTATTCTCATACACACTCTTTTGTCGAATTGAAAACGTCGCTTCAGTCATTTGCATATTGTATTTAGTGGCCTGATTGCGTCTGGCAGTGTTTCAGTGTACTGAGTTGTAAATTCACACTCATCTTGTTACGCCACTTTCACAGGCTCACTGCTAGCGCATCACAACAAAAGACGGGCTGCCGACAGGAAGGAAAGTCTCGCCGAGAAACAAGCACGCGCTCAGAAGGTATAAGTGTGCATGTGTACAATTGGCTGTTCGCATAGCGATGTGTGTACTTTCCAACGATTAATTATACCATGAGATGTGCTGCGACATGTATTGCGTACAACTTGTGTCTTTGCCTCCACAGGTGCAGAACTAAACAAAATGTTATGTTCTGATGGAGAGCTTCTATGTATGTAGGTATAGACGCCTATGAATGGTATTGTATAGTTCATCTGTGCCTATCGTTACATTCGTTACACTAGGAATGCAGGCGCGCTCCGTTTATTGCATGGGCAATTCAAAGCTCGCTTTCGTAGCACGCCCCACCCTTGGATTAGGGCTTCAGCTTAAGCTTTATATACCTTGTTGACCCATTGTGCTCTCTTCGCAATAAACAGGATATGCCGCTCAGCAATATATACCATCTAACTTAGTAGCTCGCTGCAAGCTTTCTAATCTACTCAAACACTAAAATACTCACAAAAACTTTCGATACTCCTTCCAAAAGGAGCTTAAAGTAAAAGCGAAAAAAGAAAAACTGGTAGCTGTACCCCCTGGCAACCCGGATCACTGGAAACTTAAAGACCAGAAGGCGTTCTACAACACAGCAGCCGCATATGGGATACCGTCTACAACCACAGAAACCAAGCCATCAATATGCACGTATGCTACGACGGTGCTGTCATCGACAGACACCAAGGCAGAAAGCGGCGAAACACCGACAATACCTGTGGAGACTACCGACAGTATAGATACGAATAAGCCCGAAGAAAAACCTGCGCCCCAGGAGAAGGAGGCTGAGAATACGGAAATGCCACCAGCAGTCCGGGACGAGAAATTAGAACAAGATGTGGAGATGTCGCATGCGGAAGTCGCTCAGTCCTTACCCTTGCCCACGCCGACACCGGACATCACTGGCATTGCATCGAACAACACCACTGCACCGATCAGTCTGCACAGTGATCGTGTAGGCGGGCTGAAGGGCGGCAGCAAGAGCCCCAAGACTGAGGAGGGTGCTTCACTCGCTGGTGCCGTGGTATGTGTGTGGAATTAAAATTCTGGGGTGTGTCTGGATCGATTTGTGCGTGTTGGAAGTCGAATTGGTGTCTTAGATCATTACATGGAGTTTAGAGTTCAGGTTGTTGAGTTTTGACAAAATCGTGTATACACGGATCGAATGGGGAGAAACACACGCCAATTTGTGTAGCGATTTTTTTTTTTACACGTGTGTGTGTTGAAGTGATTGTTTGTCTGTTCCTGTATTTGGCTTGAAGTATTTGCACTTGTAAACGAACTTTCAGTTCAAAGATGTCTCACACAACCTATCCACACATTCACTAGCTGGACCTGCTGACCACTTTTTAGAAACAAAATATTCAACTTTTGCTCCATTCTCGCACGAATGGATGTCCGTATCCATATTTCCAGGGGTGGACATGGACATGGGCCGAATTTAGGAAAATTGCAGAGCTCAACTACACAGATGACGCTGTTATCAGGTTCTGGAAAGAGTACAAGGCAATGTGTGAAGCGGTGGCTGCAGAAGACGACCAACCCCTCGCAGCCACCAATACACTGAGTAGCAGTGACGCGGACACTGGCAGTCCCAGTCGGAGTATGTGTGGGATTATATACAAAAGTCAAAGCTTGTTCGGATCTATTTGTCACTTCCGGTTGATTCGGGGAGCGTTCTTGTCGTTGTGTATCTGCTTCATATGCTCACAATAATGTCACGCATGTCGGATACACAGAAGAGCCTTCTTCGGCCAGCGCAGTCGATGAGAAATATCCCCCGGCCCAAACAATTAACCTGACCACCCCGTCGGAACAGCCATCCAAGTACATAAAAAGTACAGCCGAGTGCATCGTAACCAGCTCAACGGAACCTGACCTAGAATCCAAGCAGTCCCACAAAGACCCGTACACAACTATCAGCTCACTGGAAACGGTGACTATGAGGGATGTGCCATTACAGGCGGCACCAGCGACAGATCACACGGACATACAAGCGCCCGTGCCCACAAACAATGACGGTATCAACACCACAGCCAAACACATCGCAAAGCCGAAGCAAGACAAATCCACACTATTATGGCCGGGGCAATTCGCTGTGTACAAGGTGTCGCCCTATAAAGCAAAGGCGCTGTTGGAACGAGTGGCTCTTATGGACCAACTTCGGACGGTCGTGCTTGTAGAGCCAACGGTAAGTTTGCACACGTGAAAATTGTGACTGCAAGTGTGAGTCGGAGGTATGCCGAGTGCCGGAGTGGTATTTACAAGAGGCATTTCGATATGTCTCAGTTTGGCTTGTCTCGATTTTTGTCTTTCGATAGAAGTTAGCATGACACTGCACGCTCTCTATAGTCTTTGCCTAAATAGAAGAGTGTAACAATTGAATCTCGGGCATTTATGCGAGACAAAGGTTATGCTGATGACATTCTGCTCGAAATTGCTAGAAGTCCGCCCACACCGCATTCATGTGCTCCGAAGCATCGTTCGCAGTTACTTTGTCAGATTGACCCATTAATGTGACACACTGTCTATCAATAAGTATGGATACTCTGCCTGAAGTAGTACGCAAAGAGTATCTACAACTTGATACGTGTAGAAAAACGGTGGATATGAACACCCCTTTCTTGTGCTATCATGTCATCTTACATATTCCTATCCAATGTGCGTGCGCCATATGCGACACAGCTTAAGCACATCATCAGCCGCATACCGACCAGCAGTATCAAAAGGTTCGCTCAATGGTTTGAGAAAGGAGCCGATGATATTGCGCTATACACTGCGGTTGCTCAGCATGGGTGGGATGTGCCTCACACCACTGTGCTAGATATGCATAAGGTATGAAGTTGTCTGTAGTTCTCTTGTGCTTTGTGTGCAGAACGTTGTGCAGAATATGCCATCTTTGTGCGTTCTACCGGCTGTGATGAGATACAATTATCGTTGTATAGGTATTCACGCGTGTTAAATCATGTCAAGAGTTTTTTTTTGAAAACAATCGAGGCTGTGGAGCTTGCTCGATCCGTGCGGTGTGTTCTCTACTTGACGCAACAGAGTATCACTAATTGTAGTATCATTGATTGGTATACTTTAATTCCTAGGTTTTTTATTTTGAAACCTTGAATGTCACTCAACCGGATTGTTAAAATTACCTACAGATTTGTGTATTACAGTATATTGTTTAAACATAGCTTGGGTATGAGTGAATGCTTTTCACACGCAACTAGAGTCGCTGACATCAACACAACTCCTATATACGGCACGTACAGGATGCTTTCAAGGCGGGCAGGAAACAAGTGAAGAGTCTTCAGCAAGTGGATGCTGTGGTGTGTACTGCAGGCTTGTGTGAAGCTACATTCATGCCTTAAGCTAGTTTTTTGTTCTCTGGCTATCTTTTCAATTCACAGCATGATCTGGTTCTGACACTAAATAACAGAAAAAAATTATTTAGCTTCCAATCGTGATACTCTCTGTGATTCGCTGTAGAATACAAATATGAACTACAAGTGACATTTGTTTCCACTACTGGCCTCATTCCAATTCAGACCAAGAACGGTTTGAACGGTGACTGCTGGCAGAAATTGGCTCATTGGCCTTCAAGGACAGACATCATGAAACGGTTAAGAAATATAATTGACGCCATCAAGTTACATAGGGTATGTGGATAAAAAAATGATTATTGGATTATTTTGGAAGATGTATGTGAAACAATGCTTTTCGGTATTGTTAAAACGTAGGTTACACTCAGCCATACGCCAATCTAATTTATGTACTATGCAATGGTTTACTCCACCGATACTGGTATCTGGTATAAAACTGGTATAAAACTTTAAACAGGCGCACCACAGGCCTGTATAAGAGGCCTTATATATCTCTGATGCTACATCACAGTCGAAAGGGTTAAGTCATGTACATACTTTAAACACGCGCATTACAGACCTGCAAAAGAGGCCTGTATATCTGCTACTACATCACAATTATATCTGATGCTACATCACAATCGAAAGGGCTAAGTGCTGTGCATATACGATCGCTCTACCATTCGTTGATAACTAAAGAAAAGTATGCCATCTTCTTCTAAACAGAAGTTGTCTTCTGAGGGTGGGATAAAACGGAAGACAACCTTAGAATTTCTACCTATACGTACCAAGAAACCGGCCTCAGTCCACTTGAAAAAGCAGTCTTGTTTGGACTTCACGAAAGCTAATTCGGTGTCCGATCATAGCGACGAGGAATTCCAAGAGGTATTGTTTAATTGTTCGTCTGAATACGCGGATTTGGACGTCTTTGAAAGAGGTTCTGGTCGATTCACATTCAATGCTTGTCCATCTCCAGAATCTTGTACTATTGCAATTTATATAGTACATTTGTATATTTCACCAGCCCATTTGTATTCTTCATTTGTCTTGTATTTCACAATTTCATGAGATGCGCCTCACAACACACCTGGTATCATGAAGAGTATCTAATCTTCATGCTCCTTCTCTTCAATCTTCAGCTCTCTAAACCACTATCGAGCATGGAAGCCAAAAGCACGATATCCACGAAACCGACCAAACGACGAAAAAGTTGGAGTAGCGCTGTGGATTGTGAGCTGATTGATATGACCGGTGAGTCGCCAAGTAGCAGCGCAGATGATATGAGCAAGAATAGCCTATCCTCTACCACTTGCAATTCATTTCCTGTCAAATCGACAAATGGTAAAACAGCCCTCAAGTATAAAATAGCTACAGCTACACAGAGATCTGGTGATAGCAAATTGTCGACAAAATCGTCGAAGGGTTTGAAGCCTGACTACAAAACATCCTCAAGTGAAGGATCCGGTACCGATAGTGTTGGAATACATTCCAGTAAGGTACTTAGTATTAATAGCGCTGTGTTGAACAAATCGAGTACGAGTATGGGTGCATACGACATGAAGGCGACGAAACGCACGCTTACGTCACGGAAGCGACCGGAAACGTCCATAAACAGTTCGATGCCAAATGGATCCAAGAAGGCCAAACGCTCGGAAAAGAATATCACACTCATGTCCATGTTCAAAAAGAAACCTCATGTCGGTATGTTAGGCTTGCAGCGGCCTTTATTTATTTCCTATCTTATACCATTGGTGTACAGTTTAAAACTGCAAATTACAGTCTATGTGCTTTCTGCTTGAAAGTCAGCTATTGTGAAATCCATGACACGTATGGCACGTATTGAAGTCATTAAAAAAATTCCGCAGATGCATATAATGTTTAGTGTAAAAAAATGCTTGAATGTCGGCTATTGTGAAATCTATGGCACGTATTGAGATCATTGTATTGAGAGATCATCTGCGGAAATTATCGCAGATGCATATATTCTCGTATATGTTTGGTATGTGTATTTATGTATATTGTTCATTCGATTCTATGGCATGGTCGATTTGATCCTCATCTCAAATTCTTTTGAATCTCTTACAGAAGTGGTGGATTCCAGCGATGAAGACGGTCCCCTCTGCGTACCGACCTGTTATTCCCCGTCACCACCTAGCTTGTATTAGAAAACTCTAATTATGCATCGTACTGACATGAGAGGAGGTATCCTGTAGAGTGACAGCTCCCGGCAGCCTACATAGTAGAGTGGTAGCAAGTAAAAATAGAAGTTTCGGCCATAGTACTGCTACCTCTACCACTACTTTATTTGCCTGTAAGAGATAGCTTCTTCAGTTATACTGGGTGTGCGCACAGTTGAAATCTGAGAGTTGCGTCTAAAAGCTAGCATTTGGGACTAGTCTAAAAAGGTTTATACGGTACTGCATACTTTTGGAATTAAAAAAAAATCTGAAACGATCATCTGAAGTATAAAAATTTGCCGCACGCGGAATCGAACCGCAATCTCCCGCTGTCACACTCTGAGTTCAGAGGCGAACGTGCTAACCATTACACCATGCAGCTGATAGTATGACGGAACATGTTTTGTATATATCCATCCATTTGATATTTTAATTTTAATACTCATAGTGTCTTAATTGTCGCACCACTCGCTTGAGTCGCTCACTTGGTTTATTTACGGGAATTCTTGCGCTTTATATGTACCAAGAAAAGCTAATCCAGAGGGTCGTGAGAAAAGGCGGGCTTTAAATTATCCCAAGGACGTGGTCGTGGTCACTGGCGAGTGGTGACGGTGGTGTTGGGAAGAAGGCCGAACGGGTACGAGTATGTACTTTATAGGTGTAAATATTTACTTAATATGTACATACATAGCATTAAGCATATATGTAGTACATATATGTTTTTTGTATTTATCTGTAGTATTTACATATACGATCTTTAGTAGCAGTACATCTATATATCTATAGTACAGGTAGGTATTTATAAATATAAAGCTTAGAAGAGCACAAGGTCAGATTCGAATAGCATATTATCATCATTCGGTCATGAACAACACGAATGCTCCCAGTTTCTGGCAGCCGGGCACCACAGCGCCTGGTAGTACATTGGATAGAGTCTCGGCAAATGAAGAGTCCCCGATCGATCCATCTATCTACAGTGTACACTCTCAAACACACTCAACTCAGTCACGGGATGAGATGTCTCGACAGCGAAAACAGCTGCCGGTGTATAAGTACCGACAGCATCTCCTCTATGCCATGGAGAAGTTTCGGACTATTATCGTGGTCGGTGAGACTGGCTGCGGTAAGACTACGCAGTTGCCTCAATATCTGGCTGAGGTAGGCTGGTCTGGCCAGGGTAAAATGATTGCCTGTACGCAACCGAGACGGGTACGTAGAATAAACTTTTACTTCTTGTTGTTGACCTACTCATGTGTAGTATGCTTCCTCTGCAGTAAACAATACCTCAGCTGACAGCGATAAGAATCGAGACTTTAGTGTAGACAAAGCTAGTGTTATATATGTACACACACAAGCACAAACACTTTGGAGCACCGATGTTCGTTGCACAGAATCGATCTTAATTTGCCTACGATAAAATACATATTTATCGCGATGCTCCTACAGATTCAACATAACTGCAGACCTTTTCAGCCAAATATGTGAGTGTTAATGAGTGATCATGCTCGTTTCCGTATATGCAATCAAACAAAACAATGTATACTTGCATATTGTCTTGTTAACAAAAGTCTACGCAAAGCCTATACCACTTGAATATTCTGTTTGAACATTTTGGTACAGTCTGTTAAAAACCTAGCTCGGGAAGTTCGGCGGGTTACAACCTTCTTGGGCGCTTCTGAAAAAGTATTCGACATTTCAAGGACTCCGAACTTTTAGTATTATATACACTGATTACACAAATATAGAAGTTGAATACTAGAAATTGGCTTAGGTGATAGCTTATGTTGGCAATATTATCAAATTTTGCCTTCTCGTTTTGCCCTGTTTTTATTTTAGGTCGTGCGCATGTGGTGTACCTAGAGTGTCATACATGATCCTTCAGTTGTCAAGCATTGTGTGTGGTGTGTATTCGCCGTAAATATGCTGGTTTTACTTGTTCGCACTTTGTTTTGTACTAGCAGTGCGTATGTGATACGGGTGGTAAACTCGCCATACAAGAAGCTTACTTCCGTCACAAGCAGAGATTCACTTATATTCATATCCATTTTTATCGCAAGGTGGCTGCCACGAGTGTGGCATTGCGCGTAGCTGAGGAAGTGGGATGTAGGATAGGGGAAAAAGTGGGATACTCAGTTAGATTTGACAATGCGGCGAGTGCAACTACACAGATTAAGTATGTACGCTGCGCTCTTTACCGTTTGGTTGATACCAGTAGTTTACATGCGTGAACAGTGCTTGGTCCGTGTGGACATACGCAAATTCAAAATCCATCACGAGAGCAATGCATGTAGCATACCTTCGCCTTTTCTGAATGAGCATCTCGGTCATTTGCTGATACATTGGGTAAACGCCTTTGCGTGCACAGATACATGACCGATGGTATGCTAGTGCGGGAAACCCTGATGGACCCGCTGCTGCAGAAATACAACACAATCATGGTTGATGAAGCACACGAGAGAGGGCTGTACACAGATGTACTGTTAGGGCTGTTGAGGTAGGCTTCTTGTCTATTAGAGCTGTGTTTCCGCTTGCACGGGCATGTGGTGACAAATGAATCAGTTGTAGTTTGGCACGTTCCTTTTCCGCACGGAACACAAACATTCACGAGATGGTGCTCTGAAATTGTTCTGCAGTTGTCTCTGCCGTGTGAAAACTTCAAGCGTCACACCTTTATTCGATATTACATCCATCAAACCTCGCAACCCGCAACGTAGTACGTGCGATAGCTGACATCTGCATATCGTTCCTCAATAGGAAGATAATGAAAAAGCGCAGTGATCTGCGGGTGATTGTCAGTTCAGCAACATTGGACGCGGAAGCTTTCGCCGAATTCTTCGAGACAAACGACGACCTCACTGCACCCAAAAACAACACGGCCACGATATTAAGCGGTAGGTTGCTAGCAGGGACTATCAAGTTCTTCCATTGGCTGTATAATCGCTTGGTTTTTGTTTACCAGGGCTTTCAGTACAGACTATATTCCACCGAGTGCACACACGCACCTTCTCATGTGTTTTTGGTGGACGTCGTGAAGGTGGGGGAGGGGGTCGAAAGATGACGTGCCAAAGGTTCTGTATTCGTATTTAACCAATATATAATTCCTGACATATACCTATTGGGTTAATCCGGTGCAAGGTTCTTATCAGTTGATACTTCGATATCCTTAGATCCGCTATTTGTGTACTTTGTTTTGTAGTGGAGGGCCGTATGCATCACGTAGATATACACTATCGCCGGTTTCCTGTGCCAAATTATATGCAAGCGTGCGCAGATACTGTGATGCAGATCCACAGCAAGGAAGGGGCCGGAGATGTTTTAGTGTTCTTGACTGGCCAAGACGAGGTATGTTCGATATAGCATATCGAGAAGTTGTCAGTATTTTATCCCAAGAGAGCTTGCGTAACTATCCTGTTGGGTGGAATTCCCGTGGGCATGCTGAAGGTTCTCGTTCACTGAAGATTGGTTTGCGTCGGAGGGGCAGAAGCTGGAACTTTTGTGCTGGCTTCGTGATCTGTAAGCACTTCTGAATTTACGGAGGTACAAGCAACTACTTTTATCTGACGCGTAATGATATTCTGCTACATCGCTGACAGAGCTGTACATGGCATTCACAGTTCTTCTGGCAATCTAATTTTTAAACTCTTATGTCTTTTCTCAGGTTGATCAAGTAGTAGACATGCTGTCGGATAGAGCATCGAGTGTGTCGGACGCACGACTTCGTTTGCTACCAATGCCCCTGTACGCATCTCTGCCATCCGAAATGCAGATGCGTGTATTCCAACCAGTAGCTAGAGGATGTCGAAAGGTATCGCATTTGATAATAACCTCCTCTATGTAGGCGACGATATATGTGTCGTTAATTACCTGTGAATCTGATCAAGGCACGAATAGACTACTCTGTAATTGATTGAGCCCTTCAACTGCTTAAATGCATTAGAAATGACGCTAAATGTATATTTTGAGAAGTTCACCAATGTTATTGCAAATGCTGAGCTTCGTAGTGCGTCTCTGTGCACTCGCAGTATACAACATATTGACGCAAATCTCATTCTAAATTTCTAAGGTACAGCTACATTGGGTAAGGTTTTTCTCTAATCTGTGTACCTCAAATCAAGCCGGCGTATGGATTTACTTTTTCATTGTTTTCTTCTAACCGCATTCTACAGGTGGTCATTGCCACGAATTTAGCTGAAACCTCGGTGACGATACCGAACATTGTGTTTGTGGTCGACAGCGGATTCGCGAAGATCCGTGCCTATAATCCTGTATCAGGTACGTATGTCCTTTCATCATTCACTTGTACTTTGTATGTAATTATATTCCTGGAGGATATAGTTGTACCTCCCCGCCGTTCCAATTTCGATTGTATTGTCTCAAAGCGTAGGCTGTGAAGCATCGCTGAAAACGCTAACTGTAAACTCTAACCATACTCTGCTTATACATGTACAATCGTGCATCACTTCACAGGTCTTGAGGCGCTTGTAGTGACTCCCGTGAGTAAGGCTTCGGCGAAACAAAGGGCTGGGCGAGCAGGCCGCGTCAAACCCGGTAAAACTTACCGACTGTACACTCTAGAGGACTACAAATCACTCGAGGACCAGAATGTCCCCGAAATACAGAGGTCCAACTTGGGACAGGTGGTGCTTCAGCTGAAAGCACTCGGGTAGGTGGCTCCGAGAATGTGTAGTTATAACCCTAATCTTGATATGTTGGGGGTAATGTAGATGGATGTTGTTCTACGCGTGTATATGTTAGCTTGATACTTCATTCGTAGAATTGAAGACAACGTCACTCCCGCGCTTGTTTGATGGTATGATATAAAATATAGCCGTTGAATCAATTCCGATGCACGGAATCGTCCAAGTGAGTGTTTCTTCTATATACGTGCTTTGATACATGCGCGAACCGGTCAATTTCACCGCCTTAGTTATTTTGTTGCCTGAGTTGCTAGACAGCTGTGATCAGACTCTGACGGATGGGCACGGTTGTACACTGAAGTATTTTGTGTAGCGACTCCATTCCATCGCACATCTGTAGTTTCTAGTGTCATAATTACAAGCACACCTCTCAGCACTTTTCATAAGACGGAACTAGTCGTGCACCGCGACTAGTCTGTCATTGTCTTTTTCACGGCCCCTATGGTATGAGAAGGCTTTGAGAACCATTGTGAACTGGTAGGTAGTCAATGTCGTACGTCCGCTTCAATGTGTAATTGTACCATACAGTTTTTAAGTAGATTCAAGGTTCTCCTGATGTGTCTTTCTCTCATTATTCCTTACACCGGATGCTAATGTCTAATGTATTTGCAATTTATAGAATACAGAATATTGTTCGCTTCGACTATCTATCGCCGCCCCCGCCAGACTCACTTATTCGTTCAATGGATTTGCTGCACTCGCTTGGGGCCATAACAGACGAAGGAGAACTGTCTGAACCTCTAGGTATAATTGTATACAGTATTTTGATTGAGCATATTGTTTGGGATAGCTGGATGTATACGATATAGTAATGAGCGTATATCGTACCTACGCTGACTTTCTTGAATTATAGTTGAGGTTGATTTTTATGTGTATCTAGTAGAGAATGGTCCATGAAATCGCCTTGAATAAGAACATGCGAATTGATGAATCTTTCTGACAAATACATGACACCGATTCTGCATCTCGTTAAGCATTCCCACAGAGACTCAGCTCACCCCCACAATATCTTCACTAGGTGAGCGTATGGTGGAATGTCCCTTGGAGCCGAAGTTGGCTAAAATACTTCTAATGAGCGGTGAAATGGGCTGCAGTGAAGAAATATTAACCATTGTTGCAATGCTACAGGTTTGGTTTATCATACATTCACAGTCTGTCCATCTTCAATATTTCAAGAAAGCCCCCATGCTGACATGTGTATTGACATGTGTATGCAACCAGTGTGCTCTACAGGCATTGCTTTACATTGTTGCGTAAACGCGGCACCTCTATTTTGCCTCAATTTTTGTTTCGTGCTGTGTGCGTCATTACTGAATCACTCTACTCCTTTCGTTCACTCAATCAATGGCTAAACAACCACAAAGGTTCAAAATATATTCGTGAGTCCAATGAACAAACGACGCGAGGCAGATAACCATCGGAGGCTGTTCACCGCATTAGAAGGCGATCATCTCTCTCTCCTAAATGCATACACGGTGAGTTAAACCGTTATTCCAGCGACCTGTTTTAGATATGGCTAACCTGTGCCTGTCTATGCGAGTCAGGGCAAATATATATTTGCTTTGTGAGCGAATTTTGAGTGCACTTGACAAATTATTTGCCCCGAGTTGCGTGCCCACTTCATTTTCATCGTCGGCGCATACTCACCCTCAAATTATATGCAGCGTTGTATTTCAGCCAATTCGCGAATGTCTCCTTTTTGACCGTATTATCATATATCATTGAACACCCCAGACCTTTCATAAGAACAAGCAGAGTAGCGGCTTCTGCCAAGCACACTTTCTGAATCGTCGCTCGCTGCTCCGTGCCACAGAAATCAGAAAGCAACTGCTAAAGTTTTTAAGGAGGTAAGCATCAATATTATGCAAGAACGGCAGCCCGTCGCGTTCCTGAACCCTATCTATATTTGCGCTTGATCTTCTGTATGCAGGCGCAAAGCGCTGGATTCGTGTGAGTATACTGCTTGCGCACTACGTTTGGCGAATATCAGCATGTATTTTCTTCTGCTATCTGTCGCTCGTTTGGTCGCCGGTGTGCTACTATATGTACTAGCATTATCCTGAATTTTCTGCGCAATAACCTCTCTCGCTACCAGGTTCAATATCCCCATATGCTCCACCAGCGACACTGAGATCATACGTCGTTGTATAACTGGAGGTTTTTTTGCAAACTGTGCAAGACTGAGTGGAGATGGGGTATGTTCGAGTGTTATGTGCCACTTACTTCATGAGCTTTCGTTAAGAAATTACATACTTTTGCTACCGTAGTGTTGCAGGATCCAAACACTCGACTGTACTTGTTGATTTGAAGCGTCAGCTGCGCATACATTGGCACACTCCCAAAAAGACTACTTTGGTTGTGCTCTCCGAGTTTCTTTGTGTAAAGTAGTGAGAGTGTGTGTAATCAATCCTAAATATTATCTGCTCTGCAGACCTACAAATCATTGAGGAATGGTCAGACTATGGCGATACATCCTTCATCAGTACTGTACGACGAAAGTCCGCCGCCATGGGTGGTTTATCATGAGGTAAGGAGCTTTTCGAATTGCACGGTACGCTTCGAATTGTAAAAAGGGTTCTTCCGGGATTTCATGACAGTTTAGCTCGTGTTTGAAACTAAATGAATTGCACCACTGTAAGCATACCGTATTTTTTATATTTGTGCTATCTGCAGGTTATATTGACAAAACAGGAATATATGAAGGAGGTCACTGTGATTGATCCGGAATGGTTACTCGAAGCCGCACCCCACTTTTATGAGTACTCTAGACTCGTAAGGAATCCCAAAGGTTGATCATTAAAATCCGTTATTATTAATATACACGTGAAAATATTTACGGCAGGTTTTCAACTATTTTTGGGATATTGAGTAGAGGTCACAAATTCTGCCTATATGATTATCTATCAGCACTTAATTTTCCGATGCCGACTTCCCCCTTTAGATAGAATTATGTAGAAATTGTGACCGCAAATAGTCATTTTAATCGGAAGTTTAGTGCGCTATTCCTGATTTTATGTATTGATAGCAAGCGCTTTGTTTCGCTTAACATTGTAAAATGACAAAAAGTATTACGGCAGTGGCAGTCCTCCAAGATACTAAAAACAAATATGTTCACTTCATCTTCAAATATATATTTAGCCGCATTAATGACAGTCAGTATCGGGTAGGGTTTTAGTGCACAAATATACACTGCTGCCAGCTTCAAGTAAGTTCACATCTTGGTACTGTACGCCCCCCTTTGTGTCAGCTAATAATGATAAAATATGTACCTAGCTCGTATTGAGATTGCTGTAGATGGAGCTGGTAACCAGTAACTACTGTCCACTATTCTTCCTTCATGGACGGACTTGTTGTCTGCATTATATAAGAATACTCTATATGAAGTGAAAACTAAATTCAAATAAAGGTCTGAAGACTAAATTTTAAAAAAAAACTTCTAAAGCGAATCCACCAACGATTCATCACATCCACAATCCATGGCGTGGGGTACACAATCGCATGTGTGAGACGTGGAGTCATGGGCAGAGGCAGAAAATGAAGGGCAACACCACACTGCCCGAATATGCGGCACGCGATTCCTAGTTTTTCTTTTCTGTCACCATAGAGATCGTAACATTTCTGAACCCTTTTTTTTTGAAAACAAACAAACAAAACAGGCTCAAAAAAAGCACAGATTGAAAAGATTAGCAGCATGGCGACGAATGAAAAACAGTGGTCCGACGTAAGTTTATGGTGAAAATATGCGCAAATTTTGGCAATTGCTCAGACCACAGTTCTGTCAAATTCTGAAATCCTGTTTTAGTAGTGGCCACTGGGCTATAGAAATCCACAAGAAATCGGTTGTACTTGTTTACCACTTCACAAAAAACAAATACACGGGCTTCCGGGTACTGTTAATACTTTGTAGTTTGTCTAAGTGGATAGCAGGTAGCATTATCACAATATGGTATTTATTCAAGCCGCGCTTGTAGTACTGTGTGCCTGTGGAGATATCTGGGCCTCCCGGTATCTCTAGAGGCACCTAATCAGCCTGCCGCCAAGGCCGCGCAGCCTAAATATGCACCTGGAGTAGATTATGACACCTGGGGACCTAATATTGGGATTTTGACCACTCCGTGGGGACCTGATAAAGAAGCCGATAAAGTGCGTGTTCACCTAGTGGTTATTTAGTTGTTCTCGTTCGTTCTCGATCATCTTTCGAAATTGGTATACAGTCAATTCGTTGTCATCGAACTGTAAATAATAGTTGCACGCGAATCATTTTTGTGCGATTCTATAGACGAAAGAATAGTCTTCAACCTTGTGATTGTCAAGAGTTTAAAGATAAAGTGCTCTGCGAACGATTACTAGACAGAACGATGACTATATATAAATATATGTATATATATATATATATATATATATATATATATATATATATATATATATATATATATATATATATATATATATATATATATATATATATATATATGCATATATATATATATGTATGTACATGCATGTATATATATATATATATATATATATATGTGTGTGTGTGTGTGTGTGTGTGTGTATGTATGCATATATGCATAAATATACATATATATATATATGTATGTGATGATGTGTATGCATGCATGTGCATGTGCATATATATATATATATATATATATATATATATATATTATATATATATATATTATAATATATATATATATTATTATGTATATATATGCATATATATGCATAATATGCATATACTATAATTATATAATAAATGTATAATTATTATATATATATTATATATATATATATAATAATATATATATGTATTATTATAATATTATGTATATATTATTATATATTATACATAACATATATTACATATTATATTATAATATTACATGCATACGCGCATATACGTAATGCACGCAATGCACGCACGCATATTAATGATGATGATGATGCGTGCGTTAGATGTTTTGTGGGTTTGTTGGTTGGTTGGGTTGGTGTGTTATTATATTATATATATATATGCATACATGCATGTACATGCATTATGCATACATGCAAATATATGTATAATAATATTATGTATGTATGTTTATGTTTGCATATGCATATGCATGATACATATGTGCATGCAGTAATGTATAATATATATATATATACATATGTATATGTATGTGTGTATGTACGTCATGTTGTGTTTTAATGCATGCATGTATTATTATATATTATATATATATATATATATTACTATTATATACATATATATATATACTACATATATATATGCATATGCACATTATATATATATATGTGCATGTAATGTAATATGCATATATACATACATATACGTATATATATATATGTACGTTAAACCTATAATATATACATATACTATTCATATATATATGTATTCCTATATATATATATATATATGATGATGTGTGTGTTTGTGATATATATATATATATCATATATATATATATATTATAATATTATATATATACATATTAACTTATAATATATATGCATATTTTTTTGTGTTTATATTTATAATTTTACTTGTACGCATGTTTGTAATTTTATAATTATAAGCATATATATATATATATATATATATGTTATATATATCTATGCTTATTAAAGATCGATTATTGCACATATTCATGTACGTACAAACATATATGTGTTTATACGTTTATGTATATATGTATGTGTATACTTGTGTATGAATATATATATATATATATATATATATATTTATATGTATATGGCTGTATATTGCTCTATGTATTGCTCTATATTTATATATATACGTATATTTATAAATGAATTAATATATACTGTATATATGTGAGATGCGCATATGTATATTTATGTTTTTGTGTGTTCGTCGATTTGTACTAAATCGTTTTAAATTGCCAAGTAATTTTTATGTTTACCACTCTGTGTAATCGAACGTTCTAGTCCTAGGCTTTCTTCGAACATGTTTGAATGCGATGAACCCTGGTCTTTATACTTCATTATGTTTTTCTATCAGCAATAAGTACTTGATAGGTTGCTTCGACTCTGCCAAGGAAATTCACCTGTGATTGACATGAAATATAGCCAGACTATGTAGTTTACAAACTGATGCTTAAATAGAAATCTAATCCTGCACTCACAACAGGTGTCCGGCTTTTATGATTACTATGCTCGTTGGCTGGAACAATCCGGTGCGAGAATTGTGCCGATCCGATACAACGCACCGCGCGAAGAATTAGACGAGCTATTCTCCAGGTAATATTGTAGAGCTTGGTAAACTTTTAGTAGAACATAAACGTGCTGAGTACTCATACGTCGTGCAACTGAAAAAAACATGGCTTCACGTATCTGCTTTACTTCGTTTTCAAAATTTCGCATTCGATTGCACCTTGTGACGTTGAATGTCTAAGAAACTGCTATTTTGAAGCCTAAAATTAAAAACGTATCATCCCACATTGCAGTATTAATGGGTTGTTGTATACCGGTGGCGACCTCTCTCTCAAGTTTGATACCCCATACTACAAAACGGCGCACTACTTGTACAACAAAGCTATCGCAGCGAACGATGAGGGCGATTTCTTTCCAATCTGGGGGGTAAGTGTTAGAACGTTTTCTCGCACCCATTGAATCTGCCCTCGTTAATTAGCTTGTGGTTGCTGCTCACAACTATACACCGTTCTGCTTCGAACTCATGCTCTGGTATACATTTTTACCTGTTTTCTATAGACTGCTATTTAAATCTTCCCAAAAAAAAATCTACTATCACAGACGTGCATGGGATTCCAGTTGATCTCCATAATAGCCGCGGGTGACTATTCAGTTCTTGACCACGGGGTGTACGACTCGGACGGTAAGTGCTCTTGTGAAGTTTGATCTCGAGATGTGTCGAAGGGAGTAGTTAGCCTGCCAATATCGGCACGTCAGAGTTGCCTATATTATTTTTAATTCAAACGCATGTGTTTGTATCTCAAGTACTGACTTTGCTCCCGATGGTAATCTATGTTTTTGTTTTTGTTTTTTAATCACGTTTCAGGCATCATGCTTCCCCTTGTTCCTACTGAGTACGCGAGCAGCAGCCGAATGCTCGCGCGCGCTAGCAAAGAGTTGTTGCACGACATCTTCGAAAAACCAGTATGTAGGTGGAGAATATATCCGCTATCTATCAACCACGCTGCATCTCGATTTGCTGTTCCAGAATTATGAATTTATATTAGCGGATACGTCGCTTATTGCTTCGTGATGTGAAGAATTCTATGTATCCATTAATATCGCTAAAAATAAATGACCTAGTAACTTCACAGGGGGTGTTACTTTAATGAAGCTTAGACCTACATATTCGCAATAGTACAGTAGCATATATCTGATCCAACCCCCTTTTTGCTGCCTTCCCTACAGACCACAGTCAATTTGCACCACGATGGAATCACGCCCGAGACATGGGCTAGTAATGAGAAGCTATCATCATTCTTTGATGTTATTTCCACAAACGAGGATTCCAAAAATAGACCCTTCATATCTACTTTCGAAGCGAAGGACTACCCCATCTATGGTGTGTGATTCAAGAAGTTATCGCTAGGTCATGTGCTTTCACAGATTGTCTGCCATCATTTTAGTGAGCTAGACTGGCAGCCATCCTAGCGCAAGGTCATTGTCAATTCAAAGTTCATGAGGGCCATCTGCAAGCTGCTTTGCTTCGCCGAGTAACAATTGTATCGCATACATTACCACACCGCAGGCGCTCAATGGCACGGAGAAAAAGTTGCGTTCGATTTCATGGACAAGACAGAATCGAATGGCACTTTCATAAACCACTCGTACGAAGCGGTGGCTGTCTCACAATACTTCTCCAATTTCTTTGTTAGTGAGTGTAGAAAGGTAAGTTTTCGCCATGACGATTTCTTTGTTTTTGGCATGTGCAGATACCTCAGTGCTAGTGATGCGCTTGACATTTCGCGTGATATATGCTTGTGACATGTTGAGATCAGATTGGGCATTCTGGCATTTACCCTTAATCATGTTTTTAATTTTATATTTGTGATTAGTCGATATTGAGCTTTCACCATAGTTAAGGTACGCCCATTTTTTCCGCGCATCTCAATTGCCCGGTGCTATTAGACTTCGTGTCACGTTTTCTCTACTTCTCTCCTGCGATGAAGAATTTTTCTGGTATTTTCTGGAATAAGTTATTTATCAGGCACTAAATAAAGGGGGGAATTTTGCCCATGTTACGTCCTCACAGAGCCAGCATCGCTTCCAGAGCGCTACCGAAGAGTCGAATCATCTACTATACCACTTCACACCTAAAATTGAGGGAAATTCGGCTGTGCTGTACACATTCGAGTGATACCTTTCTGCAGCTAAGCATGCGCTCAAAAGAGGGGCAGCATTGTCGATTCCAATTTGCCAAGCTGACTTATTCATTGGGGGATGGACAGCTCACTATGTCAACGTACAACTGATATTCATGATGTTCAGTATAGGACTTTCATTAAAAGATAGTGAATGAGTAGTTTTTTTTACCCGTGTTTAAAATCAGTTTTCTTCAAGAGTCGTAAGGATTTTCGTGCCGATATACCAAATTAACTTGCGCTATTACGTGTGTGTCCTTTCCGCCGAGAATACACGTCGAACTTCGAACTCGCGAATAGATACGGAAGGTGAGATTGAGCCTATAATTAAATGAGTATCAACAACTTTTAACCGCTACTGTCAGGATTCATGTGGAACCCCAATTTATAGGGGGTAGTTAAAAGCATGGCTTTCAATGTTATAACTTTACCCTCATGTCTTTTCATTGCTTTGAGCATTTACCAAAATAGATAAGTATCAAAGTGCCTAGGCTCTCATCAATTTCACGATGATCTCAATAGCATTTGCAACGTTTTTATTAGGAATCTGAGACTTAGCGGTATTGTCTCTATCGGGCCTATATACAGAATCGATCATTGGGCAAAGGCCAGTACACCTATTTATATGACACTATATTTATACCGCTGTTAATGATATAGTATAGGAATATAGGCGCTGAGTTCCATCACATGTGGACCCACTCGGGGTGACAAATGGTCAAAGAGGCTGTGCCTCCTTCCCTGATATGGAAACTATATAATTGGGAAATGTTAGTGGGAGAATCTTGCCCAATATAAAGCTAGGAATGATACAACTAAACGTGGTAACCCGCACAAAGGAGGTTGACAATTCATTACTTTTCTGTTTAAATAAGAATCAGGAGCAATACAACTAAACGAGGTACCCAACAAAGGAGAAATTGGCATAAAACCTATAAGATCGAATATACACTTTACATATTTGAGACGATGGATTTCTGAGATACTAGTTGACTTACAAGAGGACAATATGAAGATAGGTGAAACTCGATGCGAAGGATATTTGTTGTAATTTTGACAAGATTGTGCGGAAATCTTAAAAAGCTCACATAAAACGCACTTCACATCATTGAAAACGTGGTTAGAATTTTTTTGGTGTTTAGAGCGCCATTACATATCTTGCAATGTTTTTTTAGCAGGTGTCACTGCAGTAAATGTGAGTGAACTTCCCATGTCGTCACTCGTTTTATATGATATATACGGGCAGCTTGTACGGAAACCGTTCATTTCAGTTCTTATTCGAAACACGATGACTTTTAAGGTCTGAAAGTAGTCGTATGGCGTAGGATACGGAACATTACAGAACGCTATGCAACAAGTCTAATGTAAATAGTATTTGGCAGTCGTGAAAATGAAAGTAGAGTGATGTGTTCCAACTGTCACGCCCCATAAGTTTGACGCCCCACCCGAATCAAATCATCGAGGAAACGGTAAGCTTACATGGTCACAGTATGTTTTGATCGCATAGAAGTAGTAGGAATTGGCATAGTTCGGCAGTCAATTTGGGCCCTGGATGCAAACTTCTTGATTTTCTTGATTTTTATAAGAACGCACAACTACATATTCACTTTATGTTAAAATACACCACTCACTGTTCACCATAATATCCCGAGTTAAGTACAACTTTATAGACTGATATTTGTTGCGGACTTATGTGGGGAGTGGGTGCATTCACAACTTCGTTGGCGCTTGCGTGGAGCTATATGCTGGAGCTTGGATCGATCAGATTTACATCATTAACCGATGGATATATAACTATGTACCGCGGATCAACTCGCTATCATCGACCGAATGCTATAAACCCCTGATTCCAGCACTATAAAGAATTATGTTATTGGGTCGTTAGAATGATCGATTTTGAGAGACTACGGGTCTCGGGCCAGATTTTACAGCACGAAACCATCTTTAATTTTTGGAAGTCATCAGAGTTATCAGAGTTAGCTCACTCCCGAGAGCTAATCAAGTTGCTCAAATTACTCTCAAGAGTTTAGTTATTACTTAATTCTCAACCGATTCCCGAAAGTAGATTAAGCCTGTTAACCGCAACATTCTAATAATAGCTGCGGTTCTATGTGAGTCACAACTTATGCGGGAAGGCATCATGTGATCAGTGTGAGATTTAGATGCAGAGAAGTTGAAATAGAAAAGCATCGAAGTGTTAAAGTGCTCCGCATAAGGTTTCTAATACTGACCATATGAGTTTTTACCCTGGCCAGCCCAAGCGGCTGAACACTACCACAAACACCTTAGGTATAAGACCAAAGGTGAGGTCAAAAATAAATACATACATTTGCAATTTATTTAAAGTCTACCACATTGCACTCTAACAGATTTATCAGCGCTTCGATTGGGTATGTTTAACTTCCATTATCGATGTACCGTTCTCAGTGAGATATAGCAAGTCAATCACATGTACGTTAATTACTTGTTCTGTATTTAAGTAACATCGGATGTATTTTACTCTATCAACCCATTTTAAATTCTCATGACACTCCGCGAGCTTCATACTGACAGCTGTGCGCATACCACTACTTCATACTATGGCCTGAAACATGTACTTTCGACAGAGAAACTACTAAATAACATCATCTATCGAAATATTCTACAATAGCGGTATACAATATATTCTTCATAGGTAAACGAAAAGTGAAATCTCTTGTTTACATCTAATTCATCAGTTTGTCTTCTTTTACACGACTAGCTTTTCTGGTATTCGCTATTTTTCAAGAAGTACAAAATTTGAATCATATATAGGGATAATATTGTTTTTGCATGCAGCATTTGAGGCCCGTCCGGAAAAAAATATGACAAAGATAAAGCGTCCTGGTGCAGCCTTTGCGGTGATATTTCTAAGAGAGTTAAGGAGGTAGGTTTTCCTTCCATAAAACTAGCCTTGACTGGTATTCGCTACTTTCTGAGTAGTACAGAAGAAGAATTCGATATAATATGCATGACCTGTCTGAAGAAAAGCACAACCGAGAGGTAAAGCGACCTTGTGCAGCCTTTGGGTAAAATATACAACTGAGTTTATTAGGGTAAGTTGGCCTCATCAAAATCTGATTAGCCTTGTATATTCAGGTAGAAGCACCTGCTGTATTCGAAAGCGGTGTTCATTAGGCAATGTTATGGGCGCTTGTTTATTATCGGATGATATCCGTGGGTGTAGCAGTGCATACTGTACTCTGTTACCAAGACCGCTGCATTTTGTGGGTTTATTAGGGTAAGTTGGCCTCATCAAAATCTGATAAGCCTTGTATATTCAGGTAGAAGCGCCTGCTGTATTCGAAAGCGGTGTTCATTAGGCAATGTTATGGGCGCTTGTTTATTATCGGATGATATCCGTGGGTGTAGCAGTACATACTGTACTCTATTACCAAGACCGCTGCATTTTGTGGGTTTATTAGGGTAAGTTGGCCTCATCAAAATCTGATAAGCCTTGTATATTCAGATAGAAGCGCCTGCTGTATTCGAAAGCGGTGTTCATTAGGCAATGTTATGGGCGCTTGTTTATTATCGGATGATATCCGTGGGTGTAGCAGTACATACTGTACTCTATTACCAAGACCGCTGCATTTTGTGGGTTTATTAGGGTAAGTTGGCCTCATCAAAATCTGATAAGCCTTGTATATTCAGGTAGAAGCACCTGCTGTATTCGAAAGCGGTGTTCATTAGACAATGTTATGGGCGCTTGTTTATTATCGGATGATATCCGTGGGTGTAGCAGTGCATACTGTACTCTATTACCAAGACCGCTGCATTTTGTGGGCCTTTAAAATGGTCAAAGGAGACTTATGTGCTTGAATTATCAAAGAGGTGAAGGATGAAACAACTCATATTACATTTACGCATAGAACTTGTTTGCGATTGTGTGGGCGTTCCTTACAGCGCGGGTAGATTGACAGCCAATATTTGAAAATATGTATAATTGAATCATTGTCATTGCAAATGTATCTGGCAAGAAAGGCGCTTTCGCTTTGATATATTTTCTGTTTTGTCCTTCGCTATGGAGAGGACAATGCTTCTCACTACAGCGTGCTTTAGCCAGGGCCGATGATATCTAGAGAGTAAACTAGCTAGATAGCTCATCAATGTTGGAATATTCGAATATTCCAATCGTGTGTGGTAGTTATTTGAAAATGTGCTTTCAAATAGCAGCATCAAACCTTTGGCCATCTGCCTGCGCAAATACACGTAGCAGTCTAATTGATATGTGCCTTATGGGTTGGAAACGTAAGAGAACACATGCACAATGCATGTTAGCAGGCAGTATCCTAATTTGCCTGCTTGGTGGAAAGAGCACTTTTAGCGTTCAGGACGTGGTGCAATTAATAAGACCCCTATTCATAGAGTATTTGTCGACAACAGTCGACAAAAGTCAATGCCACATTATCGAGCCACAATTGTCCTTAGTAACACTGCTCTGCATCGAACGAGATATTACAAACATCTCGCAGCTTTATGCATTGGAGCTTAAATCGAACGACATGTGTTTCTGGGTTGCTTTAGCCGATCCCGACAACTAAACACATGCCCAGCAATGCCATCAGTATTGTTAGAGTAAAATTGTTCCCCGAGATTCCATTGTAGTATTCAATGGTCATATTCAAATACTTCATTTGTAAAGCGAAGTTATGAGATAGAATGAGAAATAAATTGCGACGGATTAGGCATGCGTGTCTATGATACGCTTTTATCTGCACATAACCTTTCTGGTGTAGCTGTGTATGATATTCATAGTTTTGTCACGGGAAAAATAAAAGCATAGGTTATATTACTTTCCATCCACTTTACTTTTATGTTTACTACTCATTCAGATACAATTTCAATGATGCAATAATATAGAATGTACTGGTTTGTCAACAATGTATTCAGATGCAAAGTGGACGACCCTGGTTTCCGACCATATGATGATAGCCGACTTTCGAGACGGATTCTTTGCACTCTGAGTGAGGGACCCAAAATGGTGGCAGGTACTCCGACCAAGGGGACAACTGTACGAGTGCCGCACACTCGCCATGGCGTACCATTCAGTCTATACTGTTTTGCAAACTGATGGATGTGGTGCGTAAGATAGTGCGACAAGAAGATAAACGCATAGTACTGTATGCCGGCGATCTCATGCTATTGATCCAGATTTCAACAATACGATCCATCGGAATCAAATCAATCCTTTAGTCAAATGACAGGGGATGCGGCTAGCGCAAGAGAAGGGCGAATGAAGAATTCTGTCCGACAGCTCGAGCAGTTGGGTGCATATGTCGATCTTATCTCGGGAACATGCCGCGCACCCCAAGAGTTAAGCCGCAAGCAAAACACGAATTAGATCGCATTCAATACGGCCTCTTGGGCAAATAACGATTGATTGGCTTGAAAGTGTGGCAGAGTTGTGTTGGCCTCGTCCAGTCGGCCATGTTTGTGGCCACAACAGCTCGTCCCTATTTAGAGAATTTACGGTTACAGGGCAAAGCACCGACACCTACGTCACACTCACATGTAGCACGGGGATGCAAAGCGCGCTTGTTGGGAGCAGATTTCAAGAAACTATCGAAACTCGTCCATGCTCCAGAGAGGCGCACCCCTCGCGAGACTTTTCTTACTCCTCCCGCCGATCGGATCATCTAATATCATCACGACCGACAAGTCCAAAATCGGTTATAGGGTTAGGGTCTCAAACTTGAACGCTAGCCTGAAGATGGTCCATGAAAGAGAGCAGCTGGCCAATCGCAGTTTCGAAGCTACATGCGAAATTTCGTTGCCTGCTCCAATTTTAGCACTATGACCGGCTGCCGCCACAAGCATCCGTATGTATTATAGTCGACTCGACCATAGCCCTAGCAGTTCTCCGCCGCCGCAGTCGAGTTCTCATCAAATGGTGTAGGATCTCATGTGTCTAGCTTCAACAGTTTACAGACTGTAACCCAAATGGCCAGCAACACTAGCGTATTTACTGGGGCTTTGAATTGTGAGCAGAGGGACTTTCACGATCAGGCACGCTGATAAAATACAACTGGACGCTGAACCCATTAATTGCGCACCAAATTTACGACGACTAGTAACTTTGTTCCAGCAGTAGCACTCAGACAAGTTCCCAAACATATTACATAACGGCCGTGATGACACATGAAGCAGGTCCTTTATTATCCTTAAAGTAATCTAGGAAGTATGGCTGTCCTTTATATTGCTTTCACATGGCACTCTGTGTAATGATATTGCTTGTCGATTGGCATCTTTAGCTTATGAACATCTATTATTCACTGTGCATATGGACTGTGTGATTCGCATCATACGTGCAATAATATCTGCTGGATTTGGCCAATCCAAAGTGATTATTCGGATTAAAAGTATTATAGCTAAAGAAAGTCATTTTGTGATCGAAATATTGATATAGTTGCCTTGTTTATCACACTCCTTTGCGCTACTAACCGAAAGGCTATCATCGCTTTGGACGACAGTTAATTTTATCAATTTTGACATATGTACACAGAATACGACGATTGTGTATAGATACTACCGCTAGTCTCGTGCTTGTAGTGCTTCGTGCTTGTCGTGATCCCCGCTGGACCTAAGCACTTCTGATCCAGCATCATCTGAACAAGACAATGTAGTGGAAACACATCAGTCGTTTCAACGTATCGTTTAGTTTTTGTATTAATTACAGATTTGCCTGAAAGTTTGTGCACCGCAAATAGGCGAAGAGTGCGTAGGATATATCAAAGGCTGTCAAAAGACATACTTTTACCTATAGCCTGGCTGTATTTATTTGGTTCTTCTCTGGCAAGGCAGTTTTGTATAGGCACTATCCTACTATTCCACTGCTTAATTTAATGTGATGTACCTCAAACATCTTAAACGTAATACGGCTCAGTGAGGCTGTGGAATTATTATGAATCAGCTAAATTCTCCACATACTTGTGATATCATTCTTTCAAACTTAGTAGACTCCTTGTTCGTGCCTGATATATACACGTCTCGGCGTACGTCGAAAAGTTTACATTTAGCAGTGGCTTCCGTGTCACCCGCCGAAGTCGCTGCGAAGTATGCGCTTACATGCAGATGTGCATGAGTTTGCACGCTTAAATAAACTCTTGTACATCGCAACCCAAACACATCCCTGGGGGTCGTAGATTGGGTGCTTCGTAATTTGTGGGTGAGAGACTACAGGAGTAGACATATTTCGTTGTACGTTAAAAACGTTTTAAGCCGTCAGCCCGAGAATAATTTGGGACTTTGTTTTCAAATTAACATATGTAATAGGTTGGTCAGCCCGAGAGCATGTAAGGGTAATTTGTCAAATCATAGTATTCATAGAACACAGGCCGACGGCTATCCGAGAGTCGAGGCCAGAGACTGAGAGTACGTAACAGATAAAGTGGTATGTCTATTTCTAGAAATATATCATAGTACTGTGTTCTGCATAAGGTTTCTCATACTGAGTTTTACCCTGGCCAACCCACGTGGTTGAACACTAGTACAAACACATCAGTATATAGCTGAGGGTGAGATCATCAATAAACTCATTTCGAACGCACCATTCTTAAGTAACACTCCTACTTTGCTTATAGTCCCCCACCCAACACGCTAACAGTGGTCAGCAATAATTCTGGACTTAGACAAGCGGCAGTCAGCATTACAATTGACAACCGTATCATACCAAATCGATCAAGTAGCTGCGCATATCACTACAAGTATCAATACCTAGTATTCAAAATCCACTTCAGAAAAAACATCGATACCAAAATAATTCTTATATCGCCTTGCTTATTACAATGCTTTTTGCGCTACAACTCACCGATTAGAGACTTCAGAGCCTATACTTCAATTGAATGTACGGTCTTCTAGCGTAAATCGAGTGCTCCTTAATACGACTGACCGAAATTGCCAGGCTAATAAACGCAACAACAAGTATACACCTACTGCCATATTTTTAAATAAATCAGAGGTAATCTATTACGTGCATTTCTTCTCGTGGCGAAAGCTAGTATGTGACCCTGGTGGATAATCCTCCTGAGAACCTCGTGCAAGAAAACTGGTAGGCGAGTCTAGAATCCTTCATCGCAAACACCTATTTGAACTAGAGAATTCCAGAAATCATCATTTTTTTTTCTTGCCCTAGCCTCTTCTGCTCTGTGTTGTCTAAACTCTTATCATCGAAGACAGCCAACGTAAATTTGACTTAATCTCCGAGCGATCCACAATATTTTCTTTGACTGGTATCCCCTAGTAAATTAAATGTTGTCAAACTTTATTTTAGACACAACAAGGTTCGAATATGAATCTACATAAAGGGCAATAAAGATTCAGTTAGTGTGACAAATTATAACTTTGTTGCCGCTCGTGCTAAGGGATTATTTAATTGTACATAAATTGGAATACATGCCTTAGATTAAATGGGGTCGGATATTTCAATTTGTCTGGTATATCGAATAAACTAATAACTCGAAGACTTGGATATGCTAGTGATTCATCTCTAACAGTTTGATTCAGATCTAGTCCCGACGCTATCTGTAAAAAAACTATGTATTGATGGCAATGTAAGAGACCAAGAACCATGTGCGATTATTGTTGCATTACAATTTTCTTCCACCAATAGCCTATAGTAGCCTTTGCGTTAGCTTCAAAATACGATGGAGTCGCACCGGTAACTTTTCCTCACCAAATTATAGTTTAATGAAAGGTGTACTTTTTAGGAAACTGAGTAGAACAAAAATTCGAGGTCAGAGTTCTAAGATTTGATTGACAAAAAGTTGGAGTTTAGTTAGATTTATATATATCATAAATAAATGGAACTGATGACAGTCGCAGGATGTCCCACCAGCGAAAGCCTCACTTATATAGCTTTAAAGCTAAGACTTAGAGTTATATGCTATCTTATTCTTACGTCTTCGAATTAACATTACTACTGCCTGCCTACTCACTTGTCGGTTTGAGTTATCTACACGTGTAGTTAGGAATGCTATGAATGAATAAAATAACATACACTAACGTGCAAGGTCGCAACAATATCGTATGCCTTCACACAACAAAATAAAATCAGCTACGTTAACGTATGGTACGACAAATTTAGTAGTGCTTTACGCTAGACTCGGGTTTTGATACAGACTATTACTGCCATGCCTCCATATAAAGACATTCAGAAAAGAAGAAGCTTCCTAGAGAATCAAGAGCCGATTAGGTTGGTACTCGCACCAAGCGCGCAGCCGAGATTATTCTTAAAGAAGCCCATAAGAAGATCGAACAGCTCCAGCAAGCGAAAGCTAAAACGAAGCACGCTTCTTTGAGGAAACGACAGCCGAAGGAATAGATGAATACTATGGTGTCACCTGATGCAGGAAAGATGTTCTCTACTATGCTTTTTGAAGTATAACTCTTAAAAGAACAGCTTCGTATACAACAGATGAACTGAAGAAATCACACCAATAACGGACAGTAGGTTTTAATCGAGTCTCAGGCATTGATGATGATGAGGATGATGGTAAAAGAAAAGGGAACTCACGTTCTTATCGAAGTAGTCGCCAGAGAAGTGGTGCTGCACCTGTACGTAAGAATTCACTAGAAGAGCCTTTAGAGAATATAGAACTGCAGAACTGGGAGAGTTTTCTATGATGATGGGTACACTAGCATCAAAACCCAAGCTTTTTGCCTATAAACCTCTACCAGGTTTTAATAGGCAGATGAAGTCAACTGCACACCGCTGTAAGACATCTGTACATCACTTCTACTTTGGGGCTTAAGGGCTGACGTTGATGAGTGTTAAACTGACGATAATAGATACGCGATTGGTGGTCTTGGCTAAAGCAAAAGAGTCATGTAGGCAAATGTAATCGGCCTTGGGCACTTTATATATCCGGCGGCTTTTTGTCTATCGTATTTGGGTTGGGCGACGTCGATACTGACCTCCTTGATACCGATGTATCGGCCCTGATTGTTCGATTTGGGAAGCTTATCTGCCCCCAACAGTATTGGCACTCACTTGGAGTACCGTATTGTATGCTCCCACCTTTCTCCATGAGGTTATAATAGCTTTAACTAGGTGAAAGAGAGGTGAGAGTATTTTGGGTTGTGAAGTTTTGTTAAAATAAAAAAATAATTTAGGGTCATGTGAACACTCCGAGATCTAGGTCCTTTACTCGTTATTGTTGGGGGCAGTCGATACTACACGTACTCCTAGGCCACCAGCACCACTCGGCCACTACCACGCCCAAAATCTCTACCTTGGCCACCTCTATCCGCAGCACTAACGTTTCGCTGTACTGGATTGTTGTTATCCTTTTTACGCCCCGAATATGAGCGATTTTTTTCTCTTTTCAATAATAGCTCTGAAGGCCCGTGTGTTGAGTGTTGTTTATTCTCAACCAAGGTGGCCACAGCACTCCTTTCTTTTACTCTTATATATTTACTCTCACAGACATGTACATTGTCCTTCATTGGTTCACAGACTATACCTTGGGCGTTGACAACTTCTTCTTGGTCGTACTGCACGCAACAGCTGGTTGGTTTAGTACAGTTGTAGTGTGTTATATGATCACTCATCCTTTTCTTTACCGGTCTAGGTTCTCGCTCGTACCAACTGGGCAACTGATACGGTTGGGATAGGAAATTGTACGTTCTGACAAAACAAGGTAAAGAACAACTATAGCGGTTCCCCTGTGTAGACTGGTGATTGTGAGACAACCCAATGTTGGAACTACTGGGCAAACGCGTGATTATTGTTGATAGGCAGGAGGTGCGGAAAAATCGACGGGTGTATATTATCCTGTACTAACCATTGATTGCAATCGATCGCAAAAATGCCGTGAATTGTGCTCGCAGCGCAGTACCATACATGTCTTTTACTATTTCGTTTAGTTGACTTTGTTGCTGCAATACTTTTGCTTGTAGAGTCCCTAATAGTTATTGTTGATACTGGATAATATTTTGAAGTTCTGGCTCCGCCATGTTGAGAAGTGATCATGTCGGAAAAATAGTGAAGTCTACAACACATGTTTTGGACGTGATGTCAATCTGACTAAGCCACTTAATGGCAGTATGCAAGGTGACAGCAACTACTTCCAAAGCAATGCGACACGGATCCTTTACTGCTCTTTGTTCGGTCATGTCGGCTGCTTTCGTTCTGTATTGTAGAGACGAAATTGTAATGATTTTTTGCGCCATCCCCGAAGCTATGGTAGAGGACTATATGGTGTTCAGTAGGTGAGACACTCATATGCTACAAATGATTAGTATATTACAGGGTTTTCAGTGACAATGGCTGTTAAATTGATACCTCTGTACTCGTATTGAGAGGCGAAATACAAAGCCTTTGTAGAGTGACTTTTCGTGTTTACGATCTGAGCTTAAGGTTTTATCATGAATTCTCAAAACAACTTCAGATATAGGTCAGGTATAAACGACATTCGTATCGACTCACGTTTATAATCGAGATGGCGATTAAGACCCATTCAGAGTGACACGCTTTTGCTTCAAGCCCGACTATGGCTATTGGCGCGAAACTCAGAGCATGTTGGCTTTGGGCTGCAAAAGACGTTGTGGTCAGAATACAAGTACTTATATTTATTTGATTATTTTAGGTTTATTACAAGTTTTACAGTTTATCAGAATAATCTGATAAACTGGGTTTTAGGGTTTTGCTGGTTTTACAGCACATGACTAATGACTCATTTAAGAGTCAGTCATTTTAGGATTACTGTTTATAATTACTAATAAATGAACAACGTCCCCCTCCCTGAGGAGGGAGAACGTTGAGATACAGTTATCTCGCGTATACTTACTACAACGTAACAGAACCTTGCTAATTTGAAAAAGCAAATATACACAAGAAAAATAGTAATCTAATTTTTGTCCCGATGTGAAAGTTATTCTGTTCCAGTTTCCATTTGCTCCAAAGAATAATTTGAAACACATGTTCTTCCTCAATTGCCACAACATTCGGATAAATATCATACCTTTTCCACTAGTGTCCGATATACAACACAAATATCCTCGTGAAGATTCGATTATAAGCATAGCTATGAACCTTTTAATTGTATCTTTTCAATATCAGTGGCAACTAAGCGGAATAGTATTTGTATCTTTCTGCACATGCGCTAGTATCCCCAAGTCGTCATTGTGGTCGATAATCCCTTCCATATGGGTTTTTTTTTTTGCCATATCCAGCGTATAAATCAATTGCTGAGTCTCAGATACTAGTCGGGCTAGCGTAAGTTGAATTTCAGTCTTACTTTCACATCCGGTGATGGATCAGTGGAAAACATTGTCTCCACCGTAGCACTGAGCAAAGACAATAGCCGATGAACTACAAAAAGCCATTTCAACAATCGAATACAGCCTTTCTTGCCGTTGCGCTATCTGTTTACCACAGGTCTATATCCCAGGATAAATATATAAGTCCTCTAGTAGTCAGCAGGCATTGCGGGTAGAACCGGCAGCAGCACTCCATTGAAGAGGGGATCGGCAGTATTCGGAGGTCAAAAGACCGATAAGCTTTTATTGAAGGTTGTGCGATGCACAGTATGTCTGATTGAGGCTGCAGCTTGATTGAGAAAATTCACGTCGAAATCCATGCCACTTATTTTCTACGAGAAGATTGTCATCCACGTCAGTGCGTTTGAACTCCCTGCGTATGAGCTGATTGAGAAAATTCACGTCGAAATCCATGCCGCTTATTTGCTGCGAGAAGATTGTCATCCACGTCAGCGCGTTTGAATTTCCTGCGTATGAGCTCAATTGCTTTGTCGCGGCATTTCAGTTCACACACAGGGGCATGCATATGATTGCCTGGTAATTCTCATTGTAGCAGATCATATACCTTTTTAGGGTATGTACGTTGGAATGGATCAGGCACATAACGTAAACTACGTTTATATCTTCGATGGAAATTACTAGGTTTCAAACTATATTAAACTAAAATACAATTTAGTCAGTTAAGATTTAGCAGTGGTAGCTTGTGTAAGAATGATCGGGACTGCCTCTTGTTAAGAGCCTAAATATCCTCGATCACACAGGGCGTACCTCTAGCTGTTCTTTATTGAATAGTTTTCACTAGAAGTACTAAGTGTTCATGACCACATGCTTAATTTGTAGATAGACATAATAACGTAAGTCACGTTAATACATTAGCTGATATAAATAAAGTTCCATCTGAAGAAAAGTTAAAAAAGAAAAAGACTTATTGAATTTTGGAGATTGGCGGGAGGACCAAAATCTATAAGTAGTAGTTCGGAGATTATAAAATTTAGATTATAGTATCCTACATCTACTAATGTCTCAAATAGGTCCAAGTAGATGAGTCATACTAAATACTCAGGCTATTGGAGCCATCAAAGTGAATTTAGAACACTTTGGAAATATTGGAAAAAGAGCTTGTATTAAATTATTTAAAATACAAATAAAAACCAATGTATTATCTCAATTGATCTTGATATTTTAGACTGACCGGTGGCGGTATTTCTACATAGCCCCCAGTAGCTTTTAGAACTACGAACGTACGTTAAGATACGATCTAGTTGGTAAAGCGAAAACCAAAGTAAAAACAGTTTCGGTCATGACTTATCGAGTAAGTATGTGCCTATATGTACGAGTTCAAGACTCATGTTGTACTCTATGTCGTTTAGTATTTGGTCCAGTAACCATTTCCGAAGTAGGCGCCTTACGTTTATTATTTGGTAAGGTAATAGCCAAAGGCTGTTCTTCATTAGTAGGTAAGTTTGAACAATTTTCTGCACTGTTGGTAAGCAGATCAGAAAGTTTAGTCACGTAGGAAGTAGGTGGCAAATAGGGAATTTCAGATCCGTCAGGGTTTGTAGTCACCTGAGGAAACCCTTTTCGTTTATCTCGTGTGTTCTTATGTAAACGCTTATTCCATTTCTTATTAAAGATACGAAGAAAGTCGCGAGATTCACGAAATGCATCGGAGGTTAGCCAAGCTACTGTCCCATCCATGAAACGGGTCTTGTAGTAAGTGTGACCGTCTTCGGATGTTTTGTCAATTATATCTTTGACTTGTGACTCCATAACTGGTACATCAGAATCAAATGAGCGAGCGAATGAGAGTTCGGAGGTAGGGATACGGTGAGTGCCTAGATTGGTTGCGCTAGTACCATCAATGTTATTCACTTCATAAGTGTCACTCTTCTCATCATGGTAGGAAATAACAAAAGGTCCTATCGTCTTAGAAGAGAGTTCGGTAACGTTGGCGTTTCGATTTATAATGTTAACGTAATCGCCGACTTTGAACTGAACAATGTTCTTAGTGTTATCCCATCGGTCATACGCTTTAAGTAGGACGCGATTCTTGTGCTCGAGTAAACAGGGGTAAGCAACGTTCTGCATATGCTCGATCTTTTGTAGCCACGGGGTAACGTATTTCTCGGGCGCAGGTTTATCAAACGTTGCTTGTAATTCACTATAGCGGCCAAAGAAATAGTGAAACGGGAGTGTTCCAGTTTGAGGATTCATGCAGTTATTCATTTGAGTCTGAACCCATTTCAAATGATAAGGCCACATATCCTCAACGTCGTCTAGTGCGGTACGCAAGAGTTTCTTAAGTTCTCTATGACGTGTCTCATTTGTACCCTGCGTTTGAGGTTTGTAAGGAACACCACGCCTATGGGTCATGCCTGATACGAGTATAAGTGCCTCCAATACGTCGGTACAAAACTCACTACCGTTATCAGAACATAGTACTCGGGGGAAACCGAAGTCATTAAAGACGTGATAGCATAATTGTGCCACTGTTTGTGGACGTTTGTTCGGTATTGCATAAAGCAAGTTATACCCCGAAGCCACACATAAGAAATGACAGATATATACATCGCCAGTATGCTCGGATCGCGGGAGTTTAACCAAATCGACTATGACTCGGCGCATCGGTTGGTCTTCTGTCACACTTTTTAGGGATGCCCAACCGTATCGCTTGATCTGGTTCTTTTCACAATCAGTACAGCGTCGGTATACTTCACGTATGGTTTCTTTCAGCGCCGGGTGATCAAGCCCTGCACGAATAGCCATTTTATAAGTATGCTCATATGCTCGATGCGTTAAATTATGTATAATTTTAACTCTACTTTCGAGCTCCTCTAAGTCAGTCAGATTCTGCGTAACGCTGGCTGGATGAACCATAGTCCTGTTGGAAAGGGCAACCTCAGTATCAGGAGGGGTAGAGTCCTGAGATACATAATTGACTACATTAGATTGTTGAAGTATCTTCTTCAGTTGTTTCGCAACTCCTGGCTGTTCTTTAAGCAGCGCTTTAAGTAGTTGAGTGCGAGCTTCAGGTTCTCTTAGAGTTTTGAGTTTTTGATCCATGGCCTTAGTTAGTTCCATGTTTTTACGATCTAATGCCGTTTCAATCGGCATTACCTCGACTGCAATCTTGTTGGGTGCATGTGTTGTACGAGTCTTGAGCTTTTGTTCAAACTCTTTAGACTCCTCTAGTTTAGCTAAGAATTCGGTTGAGGGTTTCCACTTAGTGGTACCTGCAGGACCGATGTGACAAACAATGGTGTGTTTCCAAGGTGTCTTCTTAATAGAATAGGATCCCTGATACAAGAACGTGTCGGTTTCACGGTCGACATAAATAGGTTCGTCTTGAATCATATTAATTAAATCTCGTATCCATGGGTCGGAGTTACGTAAGGGACAACACAGCGTAATGGTAGATTTAGTAATATTAACATAATTTAACAACTGTGCGATAAGTTGACAAGGTGGGTTAGCCCACGCATTATGCTTTGATAAGTCAAGCTGAAATGCATCACCTTTAGGATGAGTCAACGACCTATATTCAAAAAACCTGTTTGTTATGTTCTGCGGCGAACATATCAACAGTAAATGGACCCCATCGTGATTGAGCGAGGTTAAACCATTTCTTATTTAGCATCCAATCGGTTGCTAATAACTCCTTGACTGTTTTCTGGTAGTCGGGCACAAGTCGAGAGAGCATGTCAGGAAGATGGTTATGTATTCCTGGTATGTGTGTTATATTAAAAGCGAACTTGACAATAATGTCATGCCAGCGGCTCATCAACTGTGAATCAGGTTCATATCTTTTAAGTATGTTAAAGACTTTTGATCACAGGCGACAGTAAAGTAACTTCCATAAAGGTAGTCTTTAAACTGTCTTAGCGCAGTAACTATAGCAAGGAGCTCTTGTTTAACGGTAGGGTAATTCCGTTGACTCTTATTATAACTCTTGCTAAAGAATTGTATGTAGCGCGGTTTACCATTTATCGTTTGGTAAAGCACTCCACCTACCGCTCGATCTGAAGCGTCGGTTGCTACTTGGAATGGGACACCATCCACAGGGTACTGCATGATGGGTGCGTCCATTACTTTACTTTTGACTAGTTTAAATGCATCATCACATTCTTTAGTCCAAAGCTTTCCCAAAGGTCCTTTGTGCAGCCGTAGGTGACTGAAAGGCTTTAAGTAATGAGAAAGATGCGGTACCGAATCCGAGAAGAAGTTAACAAACCCACACACAGAGTTCACATCTCTTCCAGTAATTGGTGTTGATAAATCCAACAGAAACTGTTTCTTGCCAGGATCAATTTCTACCCCTGCTGCAGATACTTTGTAGCCAAGTAAGTGTATAGTATCTTTAGCAAAAGAACACTTGTCTTCGTTAATATTAAGTTTGGCATGGTCTAGTCGCTTTAAGACTTCCTTAACGAGTTTAGCATGTTCATGTACTGTCTTTGTAAAGATAACTATATCATCTAAATAGACTGATACGTTATACGACAGGTCCGCAAATAGTTCCATCATAACTTGTTGGAAGAAAGAAGGTAACATGTGTAAGCCTTCAGGTGCACCTTTAAACTGGTATTTCTTACCTTGCCAAGTAAAGGAAAAGTATTTCCTATGCGGCTCATATATTTGTAATTGGTGGAATGCAGCTTTTAAGTCTACCTTGGAAAAGATAGTCGCACCTTCCATTTTGCGTAGTATCTCGCTTATCTTAGGTAAAGGAAAACTATGTTGCGGAATTAGTTTGTTGTTTGGCGACAGGTCTAGTACTACTCTTGTTTTACTAAACGTTCCATCAGATTTATATTGATCGACCGCTAAGAGAGCTAAGTTAACTGGGGTTGCATCATAATTGATTTCAATTAGACCCTGATTTAACCAATCTTCTCAATTTTCTTCATTTTGCTTCTTCGAGTCAGAGCTGGATAGATTTGCTCCATTCCGTAGTGCGTTGTAAATCTGTTGGAAAAGGTCTTAGATCATGAGATCCAACACTGCGAAGCTCGCCCACAGTAGAAAGCTCAAGTAGGTTTGCCCAAGCTTGGTGAATATCCGTCGTTGATTGCGTAAAGCGCTACTTACTATTGCTGAAGTGAGTGAGCTGATTTTGTCCCCGGAAGACTGGAGTCATTTTGAGTGTATTCGCCCGAATTCGGTAATCAATTCAAGGTGAATCAATCGGATCGGTAAAACATTTCGGGTAGTTTGTGTACCCCATCGGTAGTGCCATTAAGCTCCATAGTTGTCCTGCATGGACTCGGAACTGCCACAGTTTGGGAGTGGCTACTGCGAACGCGTAAAGTCCATCTTGGAAGTCGGCACTCATCGTTAGATCCTTTGGAAGAGCTACTTGATGTAACTTGTCTAATCTTTCTGCCCAGATTTTGACTTCACTGCGTGCAAGTTGATAGCATTTGGGTCAAATATCAGGCGGGCGTGAATGCCGTCCGATTTTCGGACCTTGTAGACGCGATGTATCAGGTACGCTTCCGTCTCTTCGCACTCGCGAATCACGCCCTGTGAGCCTAACCTGTTTAGTTCTATGTGGCTCATCAAATACGTCGCTTCCGGATTCGATATGCATGTCCTGGAGAGATCTTCCGTCGGAGCTTGCAGCTCATTCCATGTTGGTCGAACTCAAACTTGATTTGCTGCAGAAGCTTCTTGCTGGCTTCGTGATTTCTCCATGCCTTAGACTTGCCCGGACGGATAAATAAAGCGCTAGTATTATTTCGTGGCTTTAGGGTCAATGGTTTTCTTTGGATCTAGGGCAACTTTCTTAGGATCAATAATAGGCATTGGTGCTAGAGTAGGTCTATACGCCTTGGTAAGAGCTAATTCGCGCTCCTTCTTGTTTGCTCCCTGTACATATTTGAAAACTTCTGGTGTGTAAGCTTTCTGCGATCGGATTTTGTTGCTGATGTATGCTGCCTTTGCAGCGAAGTGCGTGACACGTATCTTTTCTAAGTTATATGACGGTAACGAGGTCACCTAGTATCTCAAACAGAGCCCATGCAAAGCCTGGTTCTGTTTGCTCCGGCGTAGGCGGTTGTGATCCACTTGTTTGAAAGTAAAGGCAATAAAATTGACTTAAGTCTGTAGGTTTTTAAGTACATGAGGTTCGATATCAGTCTGTTCTAGGCCGAAAGGGAACGATGTGTCTTACCACAATCGCACCACAATCGGTTACCAAGATTTCGTGGTTCGCCTGTCGACCATTCGTCTCCAACAGTGGGTGTGACGCACTTCTGGATTTGGCGGAGATGACTGTATGAGGAAATGTCACCTAAGGATGACTCCAGTTGATATATAGTGGTTTCGTTCGAGCCCGGAACACAGTAACTTGACGCTTTGATCTTGCAAAGAGTCCGTCTGGCACGTCCAATCTTGAGAAGAAATACGTCGTCGTCGTTTTTGTCGTGTTCGTCTCGTTTTTCATCGGTCACCTTCTCAGCGAAGATGTAAATGAATGGTTATAGTTGGTCCACGCTTCAGTACGTTTAAATGTACAAAGGAAAATGGATGAATATTATGACCATAATATACGTCCTTATATACCAAAAACGCTTTACTTTTCCGTACAAAAGTACTACATTCGGGAGCAGGACGTTTCACCCTGGTACCCGAATGTTGAAGGAGTAAAATACTTCTGAGAACTACATATAAATATTTATTAACAATATTTAATTAAATTTAGCTGTAGTCTATAGACTATAGGGCAAAGGCATCAAGGTACTTTATACAGTGTCTGTCGTGCAACATTATTATATAATTTCAATATTGGCAACAATAAGCTGAATGTATTTCTTGAATATACCGCTTGCAGGATGACGCCACAAACAATCGTGAAGAGACGATTACTATAATGTATCTTCATATTGCTACTCTCCGTGTCACAGTTATATCGATATTTCATGCCAACCCAACGAATGGTCCAGTTGTACGAATTCGCACTACCGTCTCAGAGTCTCAAGATTATTCTCAGGAAGTCAGTACACTATCGAACTACAGATTAAGCCAAGTGGTTGTTCCGCGAAGAAAGTCAGGAGTGGTTGTTCCGCGAAGAGAGTCAGGAGCGAGAAGGAGCTATATTAGCCGCTGATACCATAAAGATATAGGATGGATTATTGAGAATAAGTCCCAGATGGGTGGAAGAAAAGCTACATATCGAGTTGATACAAAAAAGGGTCGATAGGATTCTGTACAGATACATGGAGAGCAGGATCAAATATCAACAAGTCAAGGCGCACCATTCAGCATTTTGGCTTCAATCACCGTCTTGTGGCTGAAATTGACATCACAGAACACTTTAGCCGGCTTCCTAGTGGTGCAGATAGCATAGGGTCCCCTCCACCGTGCATTGGAACAAGTACAATGCAAATGAACGTAAACGATGCTAGACAGGTCAAGCCTTACGACGATTTTTATGTATACTCATGCTTGGAAAGAAGATAGTTATATATTACATGTAGATGGAAGGGAGACTGAAAAGATTACTGACGGAATCTCTCATGCCGCAGAGTACATGATGTTCTCAGTGCTCACGGGCGGTTTCGAGCACAAACACTGGCGTACCTCACGAGACCACCTCCCAGATAGTTTTGAGGTTGACTATGTTAGGGTGTACAAGCCAGTCCGTGAAGAGGATTTTGCCTTTTACTCGGGTGACTTGACAATAATTCGAGGTTGACTATGTCAGGGTGGACAACCCTAGTTAGTGAAGACAATTTTGCTTTTTATTCATAGGTGAAAGTGGACGTTGGGTTCACATCAGCCATTAGCAGACAAAGACTGAGAACTGAGATTAAGTATGGCTCAAAGTCACATATGTGCTTTTAGAAATGTCATTCCAATAGAATAAATATGCATAGATGTAATGCCCATATAGTTATGGATGACAGCTTAACGTCAATAAAAACTGGTATCTTATAGGACACAGCGTGTTAACCCGGAAGAGCGAGTTCTAGTGTTGTTTAGAAAAATCATCGAGGTGCCTGAAGAATTTGCGGCGCCGGCGATATCGGTAGGCACGTTGTTTTGTATTTGGCTCGCCACAGAAACCAGTACTCTAGTCGAGCCGTGTGGTATCCTCCTCATCGTAAAGTTTGTGGTTTGTCGAGCCGCCATGGCTAATTTCGAGCCTTCACAGTTGATCGAGATTGATAAAGTTACACTTCACTTAGTTGTAATGTTTGTATATCTGGGAAATGTACAGCATGACACTTTTTTTGTCGGGCTTGGACCCCATATCCTCAGCATCAAGCATCCTGCACACTCCGTCATTCTTAAACGCCTGGAATGCTGTCTCCAAGTTTTTCAGTTTCTCTTCCTTCTTCAAAGCTTCCCACGTGTACCCGCACTTGTTGACACCCACCAAAGCAACTCCTAACGCGCAGAAGGCCATGCCATCAGCCCAGCTCTCTGAGAAATCCACGACATCCGCAAGTCCCTCAAAACCAAACAGCCGCGACTGACACCAGCGAAGCAGACTATTGGATGCACCGTTGCGATTCACGGAAGCGGGCGATGAGGGCACTGAGCGTGCACCGTTTTCGGCTGCACGGAATCTGTCAGCAGCTTTGAATGGGTTATCCGAAGGTTTCACGGATGTTTGCACACGACGAGACGGCTCGTTTGACGTGTTTGTGGGTACGCGCTGGGTCATGGAAACATTTTTCAACGTGGACTTATTGACCGACATGGCGTTACCCGATACGATCGAGAGCATGCGCGCTTCTTTGCTAACGCAAGGTTTACAGACAACCTCCCCGGAGAATGAAACGTAGGTATCACTACCGTCATCAGCGGAATTTGCAATGCGTGTATCACAATCTGTACATTTCGGGGAGGGTGGGGCTTTATCACTGCGCTTGGTAAATACAACGCGCTTAGATACACCGGCTACCAGCATAAGCGTAAGTAACTTCTTCACTTCTTTTGGACATGTTCCTTTTGCGTCCGCCATCTGTAAAAGACATACACGTCA
>LUCW03002176.1:40000-60000 GCA_001586965.3 Sphaeroforma sirkka | reverse complement strand
CCTGTTATCATTAGCTTGTATCCGATATACGATCACACACTGCTTACTGCGGATCTAGAGTGATTAAACAGCCGGGAATTTGTATGAACATACTCTACCACGGTTCTTGTATCTATCTTTATACCCATATACGTTGAGGCGCTATACCGAGAGCCTAACGTTAAGCAGATATGAACATGCCAGAAATCATCATGACACTGCAACTAATGACGATTTTATATATATATATGTATATATATATATATATATATATATATATATATATATATATATATATATATATATATATACATACATACATACGCACATACATACATACATACATACATACATATATACATATGCATGCATGCATACATATGTACATGCATATATATGTCATATATATATATATGTATATATATGTATATGTATATATGTATATATATAATATATATATATATATATATATATATATGTATATATATAATACATATATATAATATGTAATATGTAATAATGCGTACATGCATGCATATAGCATGTTGATGTCATATATGCGAGTGTATATATAATAATAAATATTATAATATATATATATAATAATAATATCAATAATAATAATGTGTAATAATAATAATAATAATGTAATAATAATAATAATAATATAATAATAATAATAATAATATATATATGCATACATACATATACGTAATGCATATAATAATAATAATAATAATAATAATAATGCGCTACAATAATACTGTACGTCAATAATGCACACATCATATCATCATCACGCACGTACGTATATGTTTGTTTATATATATTATGCGCACATGCACGCATATAATAACAATGCAATGTGGGACGCACGCACCTGTCAGGCAATACGCGCACGTGTGTGTAATGTACAGTATGAACGTAATATTTGCTATGTATTATATATATATGTATATAATATTTAATATAATATGTACATAATAATAATATGTATGTTATATATAATATATATATGCATGTACGTACATCAGATGTGCATACGTATGTATCAATATGTATATATAATATATATATATGTATATGTATAATATATAATATATATATATATAATATAATAATAATATATATATATAATAATATATGTATTGCACATATATACGCACTGCGCATCACGCATATGTAATGCAATATGCCATATGTATATATATATTATGTATATATACATGCATTGCGTACGTATATATATGTGTATGATGGATGTGTGATATGATGGATGTGGATGGTATGGGATGGGATGTGCATGTTATGTTGCATAACAATGGCACAGTTGCACGCACACGCACGCACGCACATATACATATGTAGCCATCACAAAAAATCAACAAACGCGCACAATATCAGCAATATGCATGCATATGTAATGTAATGTAATGTATAATATATTATGTATATGCACAGATCAATAATAATGCGCATGTATCAATAATATAATGTAATATGCGTATGCGTAATATATACATATAATGCGTAATAATACGTATATACATATGTATGTAATAATATATGCATAATATGCACATAATGTAATATATGCATGTATGTAATATAATAATATATGTATGATATATATGTAATAATATATTATATATATTAATAATATATATATATATATATAATGTTGCGTATGTAATATGCGCGCACGCACAGACATAATATGTAATAATAACAAGCAAATATATGTGATGTTAGCATTGATGTTGCACATACATGCATACATATATGCGCGTCCATGCATGCGTACGTACGTACATGCGTATATATAAATATATATATATATATATATGTAATATATATATATATATATATATATATATATATATATATATATATGTATATGTATATATATATATATATAATATGTACATAATATCTATACACACACACGCACACACACACACACACACACACACACACACACACACACATACATATATATATATATATTTTCATATTTGGTATACAGACACTCACATCCTTTGGGTTAACTACTTTTGCGGGGCGAGTTGAATAGGCAACCCTCCAGGATTTTAAGTTGTAAGAAATCAATGTTGTATGAAATGTTACGCGTATGATTCCCGTTTGTATCTTTTGGTAGTGTAATCGAAATACCTTTTTTGTATCGGGTAGGTGTCGTCCATAGTGAATTCCATAGTGAAGCAACGCGCTCGGTGGAGCAGGCCGGTCTAATAAATATTATAGTGACGCAGGCTGATACTGAAACTCGATGTGCCTGACACTTTTTCTCGCGGCACGAAGGTATGTATGTGCTGAGCAGCTATCACGACACAGATATATGTATGCTTGAATCTGAACACCACCAAGGCTCCACAGTCCAGAATTTTAAATGACAAAGTATACTACTAATAATACAAGTTTGAGGAAATCTATTTATTTGATTTCACTATACTACCATAGCCTCCTAAAATTGACCAATTTCATAATAAAAAGGTCTGTTTAAAAGATTTTTTTTTTCGGGTTTAAAGTCGATGACACCGATAAGGATTTCCAGTAAATTACAGCCCATACATACATTTCTATTGGTTGATAAGTAGTGATATTCCAACAAATACCGCGCGCGTTTTGCCCCCCAGAGCAGACTTTTTTTAAAAACTGTAGTAGACTTTTGAGTGCAGACTTGTGTGTAGTCATTCAGCACTGCAGCAGAGTGCACATGATTGCGAGCCTGCGAAGGGGCATGAATCACAATTTACACAAGGAGTCATTCACCCACGTGCATGGAAGTTGTGTATATAAAGACAAAACAACATTTGGTGTATCTGTGGTTTGTGCGATAACATAGATTCTTCCTTGTATTACATAGCCCGACAATACTTGGGGAAAGAATCCCCCCAAAAGACGTTTATGGTATGTACAATGTGAACTCAAACGATAGTAGGAATGACAACGGGATTATCTTGCCAAGAGGATGGAAGCGACTACGATCAATTTCTAAACCCCGAGTAAACCTCACCCGGTTTGTCGTATCCAACAAAGCGATCAAGCCGTGGTGCATGCCTATTCCTATTCCTACATTTTATATACATTTGGTCTAGAGCTTGACTTTGGCTAGGCATCGCCGGATGTGCTGGACTCGCGCACGCGTGTTTGAGAATATTTTCTCACAGTGCGAGCAAGAAAGTGTCAATGCGCTCGTAGGACTTAGATTGCTGAGATGATCGGATGCATCCCACTCACCAGGATACTGCAGCATATCAATAGAAATATTAAATAAGCAATTCACCGCGAAATAACAATACAAGCTTAGGCAGAATTATTGTCTCAAAGAACCACACACACACACACACACACACACACACACACACACACACACACACACACACACATATATATATATATATATACATATATACATACATACATACATATACATACATATACATATATATATATATATATATATATATATATATATATACATATATCTATCTATCTATATTTATCTATCTATCTATTGATCTATTTTCGATGCGCGGAAACGACCAACACATTCATAAATAGCAACAACTACTCTATGATCAGAATCATCCTGGAAAAGAATATTGCGCTTAACCACAGGCAACTCTGTAAAATGCTGAAGATCTCAACGAACAGTACAACATACTCCATTTCGGCAAATGCCGCAAACGTTCGATTTGTCGGTATCATTGCGGTTATCGCATTCCAAAGGCGGTTCTTCATCGACATCGATCAATGAATGCTTAGCTATAAAGTGCTAGAATAGCCGAAAAAGAGATGCATGCACGATACGAGATGAATTCAGCGCACCATGTGCCTGGCAAATACTGCACGATACATTAATTCGAAGCGTTATAATTGGATATGCGCCAAGATGACAATGAGCTTCGAATTTTATCAAAGCCAGTTGATGCTGACACTATCATATCGAGCTACTGGCCCGTGTCTGACAACGGCGTGGGGTTAAACACATCTAGTAACACACTGAAAAATGCAAAAATAGAAAATGAACCTATCGAACGTATATGGATGCAGCATATATATATATATATATATATATATATATATATATATATATATATATATATATATACACACACACACATATATATATTAATATATACATACATATACATATACATAACATATACATACATACATACATACATATACATACATACATACATATATATATATATATATATATATATATATATATATATATATATATATATATATATATAATATAATACATACATATATATATATATATATATATCGATATATATATATATATATAGTTGCATGTTGGAATATCAGATGAATTTTGTTGGCCAGGCTCCCTCCACTCAGCACCTATTGCAGCTACATGATAAAACTTCCATGCAAAATGGTGAAGTGCGCCTGCTGACAACCTACCTGGTCGCGATCTTGCTCATAGGCGAACTTATTATCACACTTAGTGCATTTAATATCCGCCGGTTTATTCGGTTCCCATCCACTGCCATATAGCTGTTGCTCGTGAACGAATCTGCAAATCAAAGAAAGGGATATTTTCGTTACAGCTGACACACAAAAGACGAAGCAAGACCACATACATACAGCAAAATTCTCATACCCTTAAAGTAAGAGAATCAGTATACGTGGCAAAGCAGAGTTTGGTCATAGTTAACACGCAAGATGGGATACACAGGCATTACACATGCCATTAATCGAGACATAATCCCTCTGTTTGTGTATGTAGAGATTTCGGTACTACCTTCATAAAGAAATGTAAAATTGTAGACGATAAGTATGCTTATTATAATAATATATAAGTTTCATATCGGCTATTTTTCGTCATAGTATATGAGGAATTTCAAGTATGACCATAATCAATGGAAGGATTACTAAGATATTCGACATGTGGATTCCACAACAAGTATGGCATATCTCTATCATCAGATGAGGGCGCGGTTTCACAGCCCCGCTACATCGCACACCTATCTGTAGTGGACGGGAGAACACAGGGCAACATCGCACAAATGTCGCTATGCGCAGATGACAACAATCATAAGTGAAAACAGGACTTACTGTATATGCTGTTTCAGGCCCCTTGAGGAAGGTATTTCTTTTCCGCAGATCTCACACTGTACGAGAAGAAAACAGCGCTGGATTAGGCAATCTGGAGCGTACAGCATAGCTCTGGCTCAAATGACACACCGTTCACATACACAGATGTTATCGGCTCACTCGTATGTACGGATCGTCTAGTTCAATGGTATGAGAGGTACAGTACTATAGAGAGCCCGGAAATTCCCGAATACATACAAGAGAATATGACATATACATACACCTGCAAACTCATAACATATACATTACCACTACAATGTTCACGATGCAGAGCTCCGAGTGTAAGCTCATGCAAATAATGGGATTCTTTTCTCGAAACGTTTCGATTTCTGCCAACCTACCACGTAGCCACCGGGTGGTGCGTTGTCCGCCGTGTCTTTCTCCGCCTTCCGCTCTGCTTTACTTTTCTTCTTTTTTTTGTGCTTCGGGACCTTATCTGTTCTGTCTAGAATATGCTGGCCCGGGTCACTCACTACTGGACCTACCACCGCATTATCAACGTTATAACCACCATGAGATATCTCAGGTACCACTGAATCTATCTGTACCGAGGTTGAACGGTGATCCAGACTCTTTGCCGGAATGGATTCTGAGATAGTGGCGGCTGCGGATGCTTCGCTACTCTGTATACCCGCTGAATCTGATACCTCACTATTGCTGTGACCTTCCGCACTTTCTACCAATGCACTGTCCACAGATGCACTAGACTCCCCATTTACCTTTGCATTCTCGCAAACTTCCAATTTGCTTTCCGGCGAAGATACTATGGCGGACACAGGCGAATCTGTCGGTAACGCATCAGTCTGCTCAACACCACTTCCATTGGCCTCTAACTCACCAACAATACTACTGATCTCTGAGTTGCTTTGCCCACTGCTGGTAACATGAGCTGTTTTCCTCCGGTATATGTGCGTGTAGCTTTGCATGGGTTGGTTCAGTCTACGCTGTGTGGACGTGGCCTTAAAAGTGGCCCCTGTTTTGTTCCTCCTGACTTCGTACCCTGTGGACAGATTACAACGCACGATTCAATCTTTGTAGTCGATGTATAGGCCAATAGCATGATACGGCCTGCACAAGGCGCATGATTTTTTGGGCGGGGAATGTCGTCATTAGGCCAAGTACGCACACAAAACTATGACAAGCATATATGGACTTTGGAACACAACTGAAATTTCTGCGTGTGTGATGTCTTGGTGGGGGATGGCATGGCCCGATGCACGCCTATAAAACGTCCGCAAATTACACAATCAATACATACGCATACAGGACTACACACACACATATACGCCCAATATGTAATTGAGCTAGTATGTACGATGATCACCATATATACCTGGAAACTCGCCTGCCCGCAACGCAGGCGATTCTACTAGTTCAAAGTCATTCCAATCCGCGCTATCGAGAACCCGCCACCTTTCATGTTGTCCCTGCACTAGGCTGATATAAACCTGTGGCAGAAGAATGGACGAACGTACCGTTTCACTTAACGAACGACATCGAGACGGGTGTTATCATAGACTCCGTACCTTGATTGTGCATGACGATCTTAAACGCGCAAACTCTCTGCACCAGCGCACCAAGTACTGGTCCCAAACACACTCCACACGAATAGAGGGCTGCACGCTGAATAGAGATACACGACGCGAGTGCATGCACACAATAAAAATTCTCGGGTCTACACACCAGACCGTTTTCGCGCACGCATGCCTTACAGCTGTCGAAGAAGTGAGCCATGGCGGCCTGGTGAGCGTGGAAGTCCTCCACACCTGCAGTAGAAGCGGTGAGATAAATTGAGAAGTTATTGCAATGTAGACAGTTACGTAGTGATATGTACGCATCTTGAATGTATTAGACCATTCAACTTTACACCATTAAATTCGACCGAAATACCCACAAAGAATTGACCCAAGGAGGGCGCCGATTCGACGCGCAATATAGTATGTTACATTGACAAACCTATAGAAGTTGATGCTATGCGATATATATTCATGTCACTCGAAAGCATTGTGCAGCGATCGGTAGAGTAAACTTGCTATAAAGCAAAAGTCACTCACAGTACACAATATCCCACGGACGTTCTATCAAGATACCACCACATGATGGCAGTAAACCAGGAGAGCGAAAGTGTATACCTAGATGTGGGTGATTCCAGATGATGCGGTCGAATTTCTCGTCAGGGAATGCTTCGCACAGCCGTAGCGCGTCGACCTCTGTGAAGCAAAACCCAATAAAACATCTGCATGATGATCAGTGTTATTCTTGCACACAATCAACCGTCTAGCAAAGATTAAGCTCATTGACTGTCTATAGCAAATATTGAGCTGTAGTCTTAAGCACTCAACATGTACAGTGGACGTGTACAGTGTCGAATAGCACAATACAGCGCGATGACGGAGTGGTATCGATCCCGACTGTTTGTGAGAGCGCAGATTGAACACAATATAGTGTAACTCTGATACCTTTAGGAAATATCCGTACCGTAAGATAGTATCAGCGACCAGACCTACATAGATCTCAGTAGCAATGCCATAACACGCTACGGACAAATGAGAAGGGCTTCTTCTACGACAAATTTGTGAGAATGTATACACACCAACAGCGAGTCATAGTTGAGTTGCTCATAGTGATGCAAACTGATAATTCCACTAGAACCCAGTGGCACTCTCAAAAGTGAAAATAAACATTCGCTTTTCCAGGTACCGATGTTTGAAAATATTGATTTAGTAATAAATCATAGGCGGTATAGACAGGGCAGAAACACGTATCTCGTAATGCAACTTGCTAAAATCCGTGCACAACGTACACATATCTATCAATAAATTATACTACGTACATGGTGTGATGATACATACGTCAGTTCAATCGATTTGTAGATCGCACGATGAGGTGCCAAACCAACGGGACTTCTATAGGTATTCTCAGGACGATGAGAAGAGGCCGCGTCATCAATAAATCGAGAGGACAAAATGGGACGACATACCATGCATGACCGTACACAATGGCGAGCTGCTATACTCATTCAATCGCTTAAGGATCGGCACACTCTCGGGGTATAGCCTTTGTACTTCCTCCATTGAATCATACGAGGACGCTATGAGTTTAATACCTATATGCACATGAATAAAGAGGAATAAGGTAAAAAAAAAGGTAAAAAAAAAGTATCATATCACACTGATTCAGGCGAGGTTAAGACTAGCTTTGTCTGCTTGTAAATTATGCAGCAAGGTTTAATCCGGTTATGATGCTATATGTTTAAGCCACTTTTATACACTACTTGACCAGTGTACACTTACTAATAGTTTGTGTGATCGTCTCGGCGCGAAAATTATAAGTGCATGGGCTGCGTAAATTACCCATATTGCACCATGCTTACCCCGGGAACTTAATTTGAGCCTATGCAGTCAAAATAGCGCGTATACGCATATGCTTTCGTATAAAGTTTCATCAGACTGTTGAACAGAAAATCCAACAGGTCATGTATATTCGTTGAATACAACTTAATGCACTATATTGGTGCGTACATAACTCGCACTGATCTTAACTAGTTCCTAATATAAATGATGTTCATTTAGCGTCATGCTGAGCGGACAAGTATGGCACCAAACATGCCGAAAGGCACGACATTGCGCACGTTACGCCGGACGGTGTGGTGAAATCAACAGAATATGGCGTATAGAGACTTTCGATCACTTTGCATATAAGCAATAAGCGATGTGATATGAGCATATATATATATATACACACACACACATATATATATATACATATACATACATACATACATACATATATATATATATATATATATATATATATATATATATATATATATATATATATATATATATATATATATATATATATATATATGACTAATTCTAACCATATACAGATACCTCTGAATCGCTCGTGTCGCATCTACTTACCGCCGTCAACTTCACTCCACCGTAAATACGCGCAGGCTCTTTGTGCCAGTGCACTCTTAGCCTCCGGTAACACTGCACCGGACAACAATATAAGATCTTCGATTTTATTCACTTTAATGTCTTCCTGCTTGTGCTGTGTTACAGGCGTTTGTGCGTTTGAAAATAAAAAAAAACTTAGCACCTTCCCTTGCATATACTCCACTGTCTAACGTGGCGGTTTGTTTTGTCCCTGTTCTATTAAACGTGTCCTCCCCAGCTTGTTCGTGTGTCATAGATATATCCGGTCGTACTATTGCATTTCGACCTGTCTGATGTAGGGCTGTGTTTGAAGCACATCCTTCAGAATCTGCATTCTTGTTTACCCGAGCATCTCTACCAGTGGGTTGGCACAAGCGACACATCGCAGTCAAAGCTCCAGCAAACGAGAAGTTGCCTTCGCCAAGAAGCAGCACGCTGAGCTGTTGACCCGATTCCTGCTTCATCGCCATGTTGTGCTAACATATGAAGGTAATTATAAAAGGATCTTACATTTTAGTCTCCATACGCGTTCCTGTATGTTCTATAAAATGGCGGGGAAAATTGCCACAGATTTTTCCAATGATTGCGTAGCCTCCTAACAGAGACTGCTATGATTTAGATTTGATACATATTGGTAATTTGCATGGCCTTCTGTGGAGAGTAGAGACCCAGTGGAGAGAAGGTCTGCGCAAGATATTCGATTCCGCTCGAGACCTTATCCAGAGAGGGCCATGAATTTTGGGTACATATATATCCACATATGTACATTAAATTCCATTCGTATCATCAGCTTTCAGTCAGTACTTAATCAGTACTTAATCCCTCAAAGAAAGCGATTACGTCGTAAAGCGCCAGAGCGTTGGCTATGTACTAACCATAAGTAGCTGCGGCGCGATTACCACCGATGTTTTTCTCATTTCTTGTCGGTTTCAAATCATTGTACATTCATAACAACATTTTAAGACAAGGAACCCTCAGGGTATATTTTAATTCAAATTAGTCTTCAATCTGCTCACACGACTACTTTTTTAACTGAACATGTCCAGTCATTGATTTACTAATCACTATTCTGAGCGAGCGCACTACAACGCGCTCGTAGTGGCCTATCACGCCAAGCGAGTGCACTACAACGCGCTCGTCGTGGCCTAGCACGCTAAGCGAGCGCACTACAACGCGCCAGTCGTGACCTAGCACACTAAGCGAGCGCACTACAACGCGCCAGGCGTGGCTTAGCATGCGCCGGGTTTGCGACTTATTCTACCGCCAGAGTAAAAGTACAGAAAGTGTTCCTCTCCAAATTAAAGGGCTTCGCTGTACAGTGATGACTCCGGATAACTCACGCAGCAGCGGTCTATGCAGCGGGGTAACTACCCAAACGGGAAGGATTGTTGGCGCTTCCATACTTCCATATGATAGCGCTAAGAGAATGTCAAGTCCTTAACGAACACTTATGTTCTAATAAATTGTGACAATGGTACATTCGCATTCTAAATAGTAGAAGCAACATCTCATAGGCTAAATACTATGGTTGCACGTGCGCCATTCTATGTCGGACATAGAATGACGACACAGCGAGCCAGCGACTCTCATACGCCATAGAGACTGTCTACAATCTCGCGTGTCAGTCGACACAGACGGGAGCAAACCGAATGAATCGGAACGATGTGCCTGGGAAGGCGTCAGTCTTTGTCTGCCTGATGCCAGTGTTCCTCACACCATGGTAGGTGACAAATCCAGATCAGAGTACTTCTCCGGTATCGGCGTACGTCGTACATTCGCATCCTCCTCCATCATAATCGCAGCACTATCCGCCCGATTCCTGTGCGTATCCTGACCGTTGTTATAGTCCACACGGGGCTCTGCACTCAGGTATGTATACCCCTCTTCTACCTCGGGCTTGCTCTGTTGCCTCGGACAGACCATGTGCGCAGCCTGATCAGACGCGGCCACTCCGACACCCGTGCCCCTGTCTGCGCTGATGTTGGTATACTCAGATTCGGGACCATCCCTCACTCCGATGGCCGCATTGTTGACCTGTCTGGCAGAGAGTAGGTCCTCGGTCTTCATGATCTTCTGGCTGCCACCAGTGCTTCTGCTTAGACCACTGCTTTTTCTCAAATCACTCTGTTGGCGTCTCAGCTCCATATCCACGTATCTTCCCGACTCAATGTCTTGCGCATCGACATACTGACCGATGAGATGTTCTTCAGCAGCTAGCTTATCATGTTTTTCATCCTGCATGAATATGTGGTTCTTCTTTGCAGCCAACGCCAGCAATTCACCAGAGGGCGATTCTAGATCTCCACGGCCGCTACAATACAGAGCCGCGAACTCCGTCACAAGAGCTGTAGTTTCAAGGGGTGGCGAAAAAGGACGTAGTATGAACAAAAGCAAAATCGCAATTTAAAGGTTGAAGAAAAGTGCATGAAGACCATATTGTATTTCAAATACCATTCCGCCTCCTGGATGCAAATATATCGCACCTGCACGACCGGACAAACGCATGGGAGAACAAACTCTGACAAAAATCTCATCATTGTGTAACTTACTTGAGAACGACGGTCGATCCTCGGGATTTCTATGCCAACAGGAAGCCAGCAATCGGTATACTTCTCTATTGCACGCTTCGGGCTTTTCCAGGCGCAGACCACCGGCGATACTGGCTGCCAAGTTGTACGATTGTGTGTCACAGTAGGGAACTTTGCCATTGCTGAACACTTCCCAGATCATCACCGCGTACGCCCATACATCGGAGGCTTCGGAGAACTGCCGCTCGGTGATGGATTCTACCGCCATCCAGCGCTATATGTGAGAGATAATAAGAATATCAGCAATCACGCCGAGGATTCTATCATGAACACACACACTCCACACTACACGATGATATTGATGCTGCCTGGACTGAGATGATAACATTCCCTTACTACTGGCACGTCGAAACTCTGAGCAGCATGTCTTTTAATCCTAAATGGAAGGGTTGTTAGAAGGCAAACTGATCGATGCCCACGTTACGGCAGTTACAATACACAACGCATATATCCTTAAGTAACGACCGTCATATATCACATACCACAGGCAGAAGTCCACCACCCTCCATAATGTATTCCTGATCTTCCCCCTCCGTAACACGCGCCAAACCAAAATCACTGATTTTGCAGAAATGATATCCATCCGGGCCAAGATTACCCAGCAAGCAGTTACGGGCCGCTAAATCTCGATGTACTAGATTCTTCGCAGCGATATACTCGCACCCCATAGCCAACTGCCAGGCGTACCACAGACGCTCAGCATTGGTGATAGCTACTTGGTTCGCTGGATTCGAGATGTAGTGTTTCAGATCACCATTCGGTAGATACTCCATGAGGATACAGATCTCAGTACGTTCTTCTTCGTCTACACCACTAACACCAATCATGTGTACAACATTGGGATGGCGCAGGGTCTTCATTAACTCTGCCTCGGCCAGAAATCTGTGTTGGGAAATGAAGCCGCGAACCATGTCAATATAGATTCAATATTGATGCAACATAGGCAATTGGACGTTGTTGAATTAATTGTGCGTGCAGAAAGTCACTTGTACTATACCGTGAGCTTGACAATAGTATAAAGCGAAATGGTTCCATAATTCACATCGAGTCTGCAATCAATTTAATTACGAAAAGTCTTTCAATAGGCAATCGATAGCGCGATAAATCAACCAATAAGATGAAGAAATTAATTATTATGGTTATTGAACAGTACTTTGTGAGAAATTATATGTAAAGATCAACGTATCAGTCACATACTTTTCAGCCAGTGTTTCTCTGTGCTCCTCCTTTAAGTTTTTAATTGCGCAGAGAGCTGCAGTGTTGTCACTGTTGAACAATGCACCTTTAAATACCTCTCCAAACGCACCATTTCCGAGTTTCTCCAAAGCAATAAACCTCTATATTTACATAAATAACAGTTTATTAGAATACAAATCTTCAGCTCAATTTAACAACTCAGATTGCTCAGGTCATAATCAAGTGTGCAATTGAGCCTGCCAAAAGTAACGACAACTGCCAACCCGATCACTAAGAAAAAAAAAACAACGTGGCCTATATGCGACTATTCGTTTATGAAAAAATTAACTTGTTGATCTACACCACGCTTCGAATGTACAAGTAACCGGATGCTACAACAGTACAATCTGGCGGACCGTGAATACATATATAACACTACGTTGCTTTACACATCCATACACGGAATGCGGCGTACAATATACTCACATGTATCACTGCACCTATAGATTGGTTTTGGTCATACCTTGGCGGGGATCGAATGCATCGCCTCCAGCTCATCAAAATCATTGATGTCGGCGGTAGGAGCAGCCATATTCTTGGGATACTCTCTGGGACGCAACGCTTTCACCTACACACACACAGTGTAGTGCAAGTGAGCAAAAGCATTATATACACAGAGTATCGCTAATGACATTTTAATTGTTGAGGAGCATCTCAGCAATCACCAGTGGGGTATATAAATGTATAAAAATATAAACCAAGACGAGATGATGAGGGTGTGCGTTACGATGTAACACACCAAGGAAAAATTGACTGTGAAGTGCTCTAAAACTCAATGTACAGTTCAACTACCTTGCTTTTCTCCTGAGTGAATCGGTAGAAGAGATAAGCGCAGGTCGCGACAACTGCGACAAACAGCAAACAGGCGATGACAATTCCAGCGATGACACCCGCACTTAGACTCTCAGACTCAGACTCGGTTTGAGATCCCAGCGCTAGTATATATTGCGTTCCATCTGCATCAAAGAACTGAACGTTTGATGTCACCATGAAAGTACCAACCGGCATAGATAGAAGCCCTGTGGTGTAACAGACGTGGTTAGTTTATGCCTATGTATTAAGGTCGCAAAACTTTTAATATATAGGAAAATAACAACAAGCAAGGAGAAATAGGTGGGGAAACAAGAATCAGACAAAAGAATGCAAGCACACCCAAACGACACAGCACCTAGTTGACACATTATAGCAAACAATGCCCAACAACTTACCGTCGAATTGATATTGGGCAAGATTCTCTGTGGTCCTACTTGGAGGAACTATCGTCCTGATCTGAAATGTACATGAAGTTGCATAGTATCAACAAATAACTTTCGGACTGTACTGTCCAAATATGAAAGTAAAACTATAACTAACCTTGTGTGCCCACGTTTTCTCCGGGGCGGCAGATTTATCCATTAAGATTTTAACTCCACACACTGAATGATGGTACAGATTTATAACTACATTCCTAACGACGAATCATCCTGCTTGTGATACATGAGCAGATTCATGACAAATGTCAGGACAGCATACCTTCATGTAGTCCGCCTGACTATCTACCGACGGTACACAGGCAAAGCCCTCATGAAAATCAGCCACATCGCAGCCGTACATGGCAAAGTGAGGAATGTAGAAGCCTCGCCCGTTGTTGACATCCAGTGTAAACAATGACTGCAATGAAACGAAGATATAGAATGATTTGAGATGAGAGTTTTCCTAAAAAAACCTTGAAGACTCAATGCTATGCGAGTGAAGGACAATAAACACATCAAAACAGGTAATTCAATCAATAACAAACGTTGACCTTTCATGATCACAATGAAAACGACAGTCTTATGTCAGTTTATGAGCAGACAATGAAGACACTATGACGCAGCACAGCAGTAAGCAAAATTACGCTAGGCCACTGAAAGAGAAGCATTGATGAATACCTGATTGATAGTCAAGACAACGCCAGTCTTGAAGACCGTTTGTTCCTTCACCTTGACTGGCGGTGCTGAATCAGTGGCCCAGTTTAACCACACGCCTGGGGGACACTGCTGATTGGTCCCCCCGAACGCTATGGGCGGCGTACCTTCTGTGGCATTATAAGTAGGCTGTACCCAACATCTTACTACCCACCAATATCCTACAAAATATCAGAAACAAGAGTTGCGTTGATGATATATACAGATGCCTAAATGAAAGAACCAAGATCAGTGCGAATCATGAAGTTATCGGTCCACCGTGTTGGCATATGTTTGTGTATCAGCTGTATCAAACAGACAGAGATTACGATGGAGTTTAACATAGAAAAGAGACTTTCGATGCTCACAGAGGAGATGAGACGATGATATAAGTTGAACAGGATGATTTGAATCTCCATACCAACACTAATGACGCACCGCAATAGAAAAGGCACCGCTTCCTTAGAATAGACGTTAACCTACCATACGCGACGCACAATCAACCAATATCCAACGGAACAGATAGTTTGATTTGCAATTTCATCACTTAACAAACAGTTAGATTTTTGCATTTCATCACTTAAACAAACAGTTAGATAACACGCATGCCAGAGTTATTCGCATTGGAAGCAAGGATGATGACGCATTCTAAAGCATCAGAACAAGCGACGCCGCCATGCTACAGCCGCAGTGACTAAATCATACAAAATGTCTTAATATAGTTACTTTTGATAGATAGCTGATTGTCTCTAAACTATCAGGCCTATAGTATATGGCCTATGTACCGGCAAACGTTCGCTACTAGGTCATATACTACAGAAGTAACGACCTTTTCATAATTATGAATCATAGTAGAATTTATGATTAAAACACGTACAGACGATTTACAGCCGGATTTATACTTGACCCTACTACATACGTATACTCAACGAATCTGGACCTTTGAAAATAGAGTTACTAGCATAAATCCTAACACTCTGGGAGCAGGACAGTGTGACTGTTTCAACCTAATCCGTTGCTAGATATACAGTAGGTAAAATTAAGGAGATCCAACTCTAAATTTTAATAAATACGGATTGCAATTTTCAGATGTGTAGCATATCAAGAGCAATTTTCACTAGTCTCGAACAGATAGTGTACAGGATACTAACAACCAGCACTAAACCTTTAATTCAATTCAGTACCTGGAGCGTAGAACCATGTGGTTGGGACGTTTCCGTTTTCATCCAACGGGAGAGGGTAGTCAGGGTTTAAGTAAGCGGATGCATTGAAGTCTGGCGACTGTGTATCACCCAGGTCGATGGTATCAGTAGTGTCTGATTGAGCCGTCACACAGGGCGTCAAATACGACGCCGTGAGTGTGAGAGTGTATATAACTGCCACTAAGTTGCGCATGGTGCCGTGTTTAAATAATTTGCACCATACAGTGATATTCGAAGAACGGATACCTCTGCAATCTCATACATATATATACTACAGTATATCTTTTGTCTTGAATACTAGCCTCGCAAGTAGCTATATTATGTATATATATTTATGTATATATATATATATATATATATATATATATATATATATATATATATAGCATGACTAGCCGTGTGCATACTTTGAATGACTAGCCGTGTGCATACTTCAAATAAAATCTTATTACCTTGGTAGCCGGTCAATTGGGAAAATCGAGTGGCAAATCATGATTCTGTTGAGAGCGGAATTTTGATTTTTACAAAAAAACAAATAAAAATATTTTGGTAAAAAATATTTCTATCACTGTCTGGGCGTGGCAGTTTGGCAGAAATTCATATATACTTCAAAATCCAGATAAATCCAAATTTGGTGGTAGTGTTTTCGGTTATTTAGAAATGAAAAAAGTAAATTAATATAAAGTATTGTTTTTCTTATAAATATTATAACAAAAAACAAAACAAAACAGGTAATGTAGAGCAAATAATGTTCACAATATCAAGAAAACGTGCATAAAATAAAATCGAAAAATTCAGTGGACTGATAATATATCACTGGCAGAGTGTGGTAGACTGACAGGACATGTACTAAAAAATAATGATTCCAACAAATATCTGACGCATGTTGATTCAGGTGAGCAGTGACGTCACTCTACGAACCAAGAGTCGTCTTAATGACGTCACAAATAGATGTCAATGATATGATGTGATTGGCCACGAATATATTGCCTATTGGTCCATAAAAACGAGTATATCTTCCTGATGAGTTCTTAACTTCCTGGGCCTGTCCCAGTGTTTATTGAACAATACATATGCGCGAATGGTATACAACATCGCAATAACGCATACATATCTATTATGATCTGTAAAGACTATGAGTCTATGACACCTGCATTATAACAATGTGATCGACTCTGAAGTTCTGAAGTCTAACTTTGAACTCCTACTCTGAGCATGAAGTCTGATTTTTTTCACAAATTCACTAGAGCTGACTATGAGAACCTCCATATCAAGCATATGACAAGGTGCTCGTCTTTTTAGAATATAGAGGTTAATAAATGACTCGAAATCCAGAGGATAAAAGATCTTTGGGAGTGCTCACTGATCACTGAACGAAACAATTCAAATGTAGTGAATTTTGAGCAAGGTTCTTTAACACAGCTAGCTACTCACAACATATATATATATATATACTAGTACATGTATATATTATATTTGCATGCATATTCATTTTGAGGTACTATATATGTGCATGTGTACTCACACACATACTTACATGTATATATATATATAAATACATATACACCCATATGCGCATATATATTTAGTTGACAATTTATGTATATATACATATACACAGTTATATGAACATTGACATGCAAAACATATATCTATAGACGAATACACTATATATTCGTGCATATCCACATATACAGACATGTAACACTAATAAATATACACAGAAACATATATTAAATTACAGACGCGTATATATTTTAAGCACAAGAAATCTGGGTACATTTCTATATAGACAACCGGGTTTAATGCGTGTAGCGCGAATGTCTCTTGCCTTTTCGTCAGCCGAAAGAAAGTATTGTGGACACGATTATACAGCGTATGCTCTTGAGTGAACATACGCTCTCCAATCTGAAACATAACCTAGGCATTTTTTTGGTAGACATATCCACTTCAACGTGAAGTACTCTGGTATAGTACCATATCATCATTAAAAATAAATTCCTTTTTCAATGAGAGATCTTATAGCGAACTACTTAAAACGACTTCTCGTCACCAATGGGTACATGTCAGCATAACAAATATAAGCAATCACTCGGTACATGGCTGAGTGCAGAAAGGCATTTTTCACCTAGTCCACATAAACACACTGACTTCGCCATCTAGTCTAGTATATATATCAACGAGAATCGAATAACAACTTGCATGATACTAGACACATGGATGCACCAATCAATCTATTTATTCTACTAAAATATCATGGTTTACTGAGCAGCTCCCCATCCCTCACCAGCAGCAGGGGCGGCATCGGCGGCTCCCCTATTAAAAGACAATTTGGTAATAATAGACAATTAAGCCAGCAAATTCACCGACATCTCAACAAAACTTTTTCACCGACCCACATTACGATGCATAAAAACATTCCACATAGAGCCAAAAAGACTACTCTATCACTACAACCATACAAACGAAAATTGACATTGAAACTTACCACTCGGCGGCGGGATCAGCGGTAGCAGATGGCACAGAGGCGGACCAGTCCTGACCTGCAGCGGCATTGCTCATGGACGCCCAGTCGGCGTTATCATCAGCAATCTCCTCAGCGGGGGGCTGGTTGTCGAAAGCGGGTTGTGAATCGAACGCATTCGCCTTAAGTTGAGCCTCAACAGCCTCCTCATCCTCCTTCTCCTGATCCTCTTGTGATCGATAGAAGTATAGATCGGGCATGATCTCCCAAGGCTGTTGACGGGATACGGTACCGCGCAGGCGAAGAACCTCACGGGCAAGGAACCACCACATAAGACCGATAGAGTTGACGGACTTGTTGTTACATGGGATGGCAATGTCAACGTGTCTCAAAGGAGAGTCAGAATCGCAGAAAGCGATAACGGGCAGGTTAACGTATGAAGACTCGATGATAGCCTACAAGAGAGAAATGCACATTGTATAGGTCAGAAATGTGAGAAAAAAACGTTTTATTTTTCATTGACCAGAAACAATTCAAATAATAAGACATTATCAACAAGCGAAACTCCCAACAGCGTGATAGCATCTGTAAAGCATTATAATAGTTTCTCATTATTTGCTCAATTCATTTGTACACTAATAATCACCAAGTGCGAATTGACTGCAGAATATGGAATGGTAAGACCAGCGAACTCAAAATAAAAGACAACTTGACATTCATATACATTAATTCCATGTAAAAGTGACTTCCGTTGAATTCGTGCAATAATACATAAAGTGTACACACAAACTTCAAAATTATATGTATACTAAAAAATATATTGAAAGTATTGCCCTAACAATGCATGACATTCCATCTCGAAGCAGATTTATTTCTAGCACGAATCTCACGACAATTTAGTCCTCAGAGCTCCCAAGGAACAAAACAGAAACAAGCTTACTTATCTATTGCAGAATATACTATTTCAAGCGATTACTATATATTCGACAGAGAGTTTTAACCGTTTGCTATATGACACATGCATAATATACATACCTGGAAGTCAGTGCGAGGGTCGGTCACTACCAAGATACGAGGCTCCTTGAAAGCGCGGGTGATCTGATTGGTGAAGGTACCGGGGGTCCAGCGACCGGCAACGGGTGTGGCACCAGTGTGCGCCGCGTACTTAAGAATAGCACGCTGACCGAACTCGCGTCCAGAGATAACACACACATCTGCGGGGTTCTCGATGGTGACGAGCACACGAGCTGCAAGCATAAGCTTTTCCCACACCTTGTGCAAGTTGAAAATGAAGATACCATCCGAGCGACGCTTGTACACGTACTGCTGCATCTGGTGATCGACATTCTTGGTACCAATGTGGACCTTAGCCATCAACATCTTAGAGATGTCATCCTCAGTAGGGGCAAGAATATCAGAGTTTCCGGACATTTTGTCGGTGTAGGTTTTGTTATGCTCGACAAAACTGTAGTCGCGAAAAAGTGATGGTTTGCATGCTGTGTCAGTGAACT